>OX030949.1:94040617-94228305 GCA_943735915.1 Pherbina coryleti
AGTTAGTTACCAACAAAAACAAAAAAATAACGCAATGATACCAGAATATGGACACACCAAAAATTAAGACACACCTAAAACGCACCTTTCCAAACTAGGAAAGGGATTCGGTATAATTAAGTCGAGAATTTGGTCATGGAACATCAAGTCCATTGCAAATTCTATGCAAAATTCTATGCAAAAGCAAAAGGGTTTCACCATTGTAAATTTAGTACTTAAAGTATTTGCAAAATGTTCATGTTTTGTTTTTGTAAAACTGTCAAATTTACTACAAATATCAAACTTATCAAAAATAGAGAATACAAGACCATAAACTCCAGATCGTGAATACCGCTAATATCTTTACATATCCTGAATAATGAAGTTATTGCAACTAATTGGAACTTTAAAGTTCTGAACTATTTAGTACGGCAAAAAAAAAAATGCAACCTAGCTCAGTGCATTATATCATATCTATTAATGTTATCTTATTTGTGCTTGTCCTTATTGTTTATTCCTTTGCGAAAACTTTGATGTTCTAAAAGTTGTTATGGATAGTAATAAGTATATAGATAATTGGTTCAAATTCCTCAAAATCGAATGGAAACCGCGCTTACTTCCAAGTAGGTCAAGACGAAGATAAACTATTCCTTAATTGCCAATATTAAATGATTAGTGGAACGGCGGGGTGCAATAAGGCCAACGGCAATAAAGCCGAATTCGGCTTTATTTCGCTTTAAGTGGAAATAAGGCCGAATTTGCGGATTCGGCCTTGTTTCCATTTGAAAAAGAAATAAAGCCAATTTGGCCTTATTTCCCTTTAAAAGGAACCAATATAAAAATGCCACCAAATAAGTTTTTAAGTTTTATTTAATGAAGAATTAAAGATATAAATTATTGGAATAATCGTACTTTAGGCCTCATGCTCCTTTTTTGTTTTTTTTTCTAAATGTGCATTTGGAGCTCCTAAATCTAATGCTGCAAAGGAAAGGTCGGTCTCAAATGGTTAAAGAGATAAAAATCGTGAAAGTTTGAAAAATGGACATATTTTGAATAATTGCACTCTAGGTACACGCTTCTTTTTTGTTTTTTTTTTCGGGTTTTTAAATGTGTATGGAACTGTTAAATCTAATGCTGCAAAAAAAAGTCAAATGGTTTAGGAGATAAAAATCGTGAAAGTCTGAAAAATGTACATATTTTTTATATAGAAGACTAGGATATCTTAATCTAATAATAGAAATATATATCAGTTTAAAGCGAAAAATATTATCGTTTAAATGCCAAACAACATACATCTTTTTGTAAGTGATCGAGAAAAATATGTAAAGTTAATAAAAGTTATGAATGAAAATTTATGAAATATGCGTGATTTTTGCTAAAATTTTTTATGAAGTTTCAATATTGTAAGGAATGAGCGCCGCAGGCTAAAAACTTTTATTAAAAATCACCGCGATTTTTAATAAAAATTTTTCACCTGCGGCGTTCACTCTTTATAATATTAAAACACCTTCACTATTGAACTACTACTAATAATTATTTCGCGTTGATACGAAAACAAGCACATTGAGGTTAACAATGGTAAATGGTTGAGGTGTTGCAAATTGAGTACCTACGTTGAGTCAGTTACTTTTCAAACAATAGACTACAGGGTGCGTACTTTTTATTAAAAATAATAATAAAAAATAATGTTTAGTTTGCAAAAATTATTTTTCGGCCTTATTACCATTTTGCTGAAATTTTTTTTAGGCTTTATTTCCTTTTCAAATGGAAATAAAGCCAATTCGGCCTTATTGCCGTTAGCCTTATTGCACCCCGCCTAGTGGAACCATTCAGATTTAGCCATTTTGTTACTTTAATGAAGACGTTTGAAAATTCCATTCGTTATATGACTCATTTCACGCCAAACCGGCCACCAAATATTTTTATGTCACCGTTATAAAAAAAATTTATATATTTTGAAAGGTCTCTAAGAGGTGCATCAAATCACATATTTTTTTTGGAAAAATTCGTATTGTTGTTGCTGTGGTAACACAAACAAAGTACGAAAATTCATGTTTTTTCTGCTTTATGGTGATTTTTAAAAATTCATATCTCAGGACCCGAACAAGATATCTTCATTATTTTTTTTTATTGAGTAGAGTAAAGGTTAAGCGTACAAAATAATTTTTCTTTAAAAATTATGTTAAAAAAAAAAATTATTTTTTTTGGATTTTTTGGAAAAGTTGCCATTTTGGACCTGTTCTCCCTCTTTGAGCCTTATTAGCGGTAAACCAAGAAATTTCTTGGTTTTTCACCTTTCAGAATCATTAAAAAAAAAATTGGTAGATCGAAGTATTAACAGAGATATCGAATTTTGTAACAACACCTTTTGAATTTTGTATTAAAAACGTGGCATATACGAAGCGCACATAAAACTTTTGCATCAAAAAATAGCCACTGACTAGTGCAAATATTTTCTGTTGGTGTCTGACAATAAAGAGAGAAATAAACGCATTTTAGAGTTCTGCAACGGACAGAGAACGCTACATTTAATCTAAAATCTGAACTCTGATTTGTATAAAGAGAAAATATTATTCATCAGTAGTAACGAGTTGATATCGCTTCAGAAAAATCATATTGTTAGTAGTGGAGTTTACAGCTGCGACAAGTCCACGATCCAAACCACTCATTAAAGGCAGAATTCCAATTGAAACTGACAAAAACCTAATTTTTTAGAATTTTCTGATGTTTTTTTTTTTGTTTAAAGGGTTGCGTCAGTTTTTAGCCAACGGCATATTTAAACGCGTTTTTAACCTTATACGTATTACCACTTATGTATATTCATCAACTAATTAACTTTTACAACATTAATCGAACTCACAACTATTACAATTCAGCAAAATGTTTGATTTTTATTTCTAAGTATTGAAATAAAAAATATAACGGTATATTTCCAACAATGCAGTGTTATTGATTGTTTTAGAGAGACACTACGAGAGATTAGTTGAGGAAGCATTAGTTTAGAAGAGAGTTATGTTCAGAAGAGAGAGATCCGTTTCATTGGTTTTATGTTTTTGTTTGTGCGGTTGCAAAATGCAAAAGGTGTTGTTACAAAAAATTCAATATCTCTGTTAATACTTAGATCTACCAATTTTTCTTTAATGATTCTGAAAGGTGAAAAACCAAGAAATTTCTTGGTTTACCGCTAATAAGGCTCAAAGAGGGAGAACAGGTCCAAAATGGCAACTTTTCCAAAAAATCCAAAAAAATTAATTTTTTTTTTCTAACATAATTTTTAAAGAAAAATTTTTTTGTACGCTTAACCTTTACTCTACTCAATAAAAAAAAATAATGAAGATATCTTGTTCGGGTCCTGAGATATGAATTTTTAAAAATCACCATAAAGCAGAAAAAACATGAATTTTCGTACTTTGTTTGTGTTACCACAGCAACAACAATACTAATTTTTCCAAAAAAAATATGTGATTTGATGCACCTCTTAGAGACCTTTCAAAATATATAATTTTTTTTTATAACGGTGACATAAAAATATTTGGTGGCCGGTTTGGCGTGAAATGAGTCATATATAAATAACTTTCGGTTTAAAATCACTGATTCGAGATAGGTGCAGAAGTTGCCACAGAAGTAGAAAAATCACTTTTTTCGTTGTCAAACGAAACAGCGACAGAAGATTTAAGTTGCAAAACTCACAAAATCGCTAATTTACGCTAATATAAAGAGGATATATACCAGCCAGAAAAATCTGCGTACAAAGAACTAGTTCATTGAATTATTTAAAAAAAAAAAAAAAAAATAAAATAAAAATGGCGTTTTCAACTGTTTTGTGAGATTATAGAGCAACGAAAGCTTGATTATTTCAGAAGTGTGCTTGTGTGGTTGTCCTGCTGGAAGTAGAAATAATTTCCCAAACCAAGATTTTCAGCGCTTTGCCTTAAATGTGTTTTTGAGAATGTCCAATTAAACTCGTTTGCCCATAACGGATACTATAAACTCCAACTGCCCTGCGCCATTTGCGGCCATACACCCCCAAACCATGAGTCCACCAACACCATGCTTAACTGTGGCTGTCAGGATTTTTTCTCGCTCACGCTCAGGGGATGCCCGCTATAAATGCGAAAGCATTCCAGAAGCTCCAAATAAGATCTTGAAGCGCCCAAATGTGCGAATTATACTCCATTTTCGGCCTTATATATGAGGTATAGATCACGCGTAGATCAGTTGGAGTGAAGTATTTCTTACACCGTTTTAAAAAACCTAGGCACTTGGCCGCTTCTTTCGATATATCGAAAATGTGATCATTCCAACGAAGATCAGATCTGGTCGATATGCCCAGAACGTCAAGAGCATCTGATTCAGCAAGATCTACACCGTTCATATTGAGGGGAGCTAAGGGGCAATTCATTCGTTTATGAGTTAACAGGCAATACTGGGGGTATTGCTAGCAATAAACTCAACTCTATTAGCAAGCCCCCACTCAGAGATTTTTTCATTCATATGTTGCCTCTTTCTCTCAATCTCCAAAGAGCTTGAGGGTTTTTTGAAGGAATATGAATGACAAATGCTGCTGTCGTCCGCAAACGGATGAATTGGGTTATGAGTCAACGACAGAAGGTCGTTGATAAAAAGCAGAAACAAAGTTGGCGGTAGGACTGAACCCTGCGGTAATCCTGTACCGATGGCGTGTTCACTAGACGAAATGCCGTCAACCACGACACGAATCGACCTGTTTACGACACGAATCGACAATAATCTACTTCCCATTTCATTTCGTTTTTTACGCGAAACCATAAACTTCTAGAGGGTACTTGTGTTCCATGACCCTAAATGAAATTTTCTGAAAAATATTTTGTGGAAGGTTTTAGCCCCTGACCTCCCTCAAAAGTTGACTTACAGGTAGTTTTTTTAAAAAAAGCCCAGAATGACCCGTTTGGTTGAGAGCTAGAGGTTTAAAATGTTGCAAAAAAATGTCTCCAAAAATTTTAATATAGATTCCCGAAGACAAAAACCACCCTGAATTAAGTTTTACACAAAATATTGCAAATTGTTCAATTCGATTTTTGAGTTGGAAAAAATTCAAATTTCAAACCATTGCACATTGGGCCAGGAATTTCAATAAGTGGCCAAAAGTCATATATTTTCTGTATACAAATGATTCTTACGATTGATAACGGGACACATTAAGGTACCCTGAAACGAAATATAAAATAAAAAATTTCACACATATGTGTGAAATGTGTAATATAAAATTAAAAATTACAATTTGGAAGACATTTCAAGTCAAAAATTACAATTTTTTTTTATTTACATCTAAAATTTGAAATCATCAACAGTATAACTATTTCTCAAACTTCTTTAAAATTTTTTCCACTTTTTTAAACACATTGAATACAATATTGAAAAAATATATATACAGCATATATTTTCTTTTGTTTTTAATCCTTTTTTCCACATACTAAATACAAAAAAATGGGGTTTAAAAAAAAAATGCGGCGCCTAAAGAAGATTCCCTGAGATTCCGCTCGTAATTAAAATAAATTACATGCTATTACTTGCTATAAGATATTTACTTGAAGAGAGATATGCACACTTTTGCACGTTTTTATTTACTTTTGAGAAATTTATAAAAAACTAACGTCGCACAGTGTAACGAGTTCTATGAGATGGGGGACAAAAATAGAAGAAATCATCGTAGGTACATACATGAAATTAAGCATGTGTCATTATTTCATAAATAAATAACTCCACCCAAATTTTTATCAATATCGGCCACGCCCTTCGCCCACCTCCCATACAAAACTAAAATTAAAAGAGCAATATCTGCAGTTGAAGAAAGCGTAGAGACCAAAATTAGCTTGAATTTCATTAAATAGAATAATAAACACTTTGGGAATCTGTTTGGAAAGAGTTGTTTTAAAACATACTCAAAAATAAATAAAACCAAAACTGCCTTTTTTCTTTAATTGCGTTTGAAACTTATGAAAAATTTGTTATTTTCCCATATAAATTTGCTCATTTTCGCCAAAACATGCTATAGGGAAAGCGTCATAAAATCCGTAATTTTGATTTTACATGATAGATCTTTCGGAAATATGCTTAGAAAGAGTTGTTATAAAACATAATGAAAAATAAAAAAAACCAAAAATAAGAAAATGTTTTACTTGACCACTTGCAGAAATCATTTTGAATAAAATTAGCTGCAAAAAAATAATTATGTTTTTGTCCTAACTGAAAACATATTTCATAGTGATGGTCTTCATTTGTGTTTGCGTGCAATGAAAAAAACTACAAAAACAAAAAAGCAGAAAAAAATAAAAAAACATGGGGCTCTCCCTGAAACTTCCACGTGGTGAGCCTGGAAACTATATACATATGTCATTTATGTAGGCTAATTGCGGGCTTTTTGTTTCTCGATTTCATAATATATTTATTGTTCTAAAAATGTTATTTTCTAAAACCTTGTGTATTTATTTTTAGTTCACACATCACATGTCAGATTCGGTAAAAGCAACGCCTTGATCTGTCTCGTATCCCGCCTTTTTTTAATACCACAGAATAAATAATAACCAAACTGTAGTTTTTATTAAATAGTGCCACGCTCCATTGTTGGATCCCACTCACTTTTTTAAAATTCTCGGAAACGATTGTACCCACCCCTATACCCAATTTCAATACTCCAGTCCTAACACTAACTGAGATACGGCATTTTACTAAAGTCACACTCCCCTTTGTTTAATCCAGTCCAATTTTTCATTATGCTCGGAAAAGATCCCACAAAGCACTGTACCGAATTTTAATAACCTAGTCCCACTATTACACGAGATACGGTATTTTATTGATATTGCCACGCCCCATTATTGAGTCCCGTCCATTTTCTCTAACATGCTCGTAAACGATCCTACCAACCCTTTTACCCAATTTCAATACCCTAGTCCAAACACTAACTGAGATACGGAATTTTATTAATAGTGACACGCCCATTTGTTAAATCCAGTCCAATTTTTTATCATGCTCGGGAAAATATCGCATAAAACACTGTACCGAATTTTAATAACCTGGTCCCACTATTAGACGAGATACAATATTTTATTGATATTGCCACGCCCCATTGTTGAGTCCCGCCCACTTTTTTCCGTACTTGAAGCAGGTTCTGTGTTAAATATTCTGTACCAATTCTTATTTAATTCTGTCTATGCATCGCCAAAATATAAGTTTTGGCTACTTTTTCAAATTTCTGGCCCAATGTGCACTGTAAAAGAAAGAAAGAAATTGTGACCTAGTGAATCAGTAAGGGATTTGGGCTTTTGTTGCTGATGTCAAATAATATCGTTTGAGATTGGTTTGGTTTACTCCCGAGGTAATTACCTTTAATTTGTGTCATAGCGTAATCATTGAAATTATCCTTATCCTACACCGAGAAAAAAATTTATGCAAAATTAATAAAAAACCTAGTATAATTTATACGATGGCAGTTTTCGGCTTCCTAAGTGTTTGGTCAAAACACCTTAGTTTTACAGGTTAACTTACCGATATTGATTTGGATGATAAATTAGCGAAGTATTTTAAATTTACACATTAGCTTCGACAATTTATATGAAGCGTGCTTGCTTATTCTGCCGAAGATAGTGTTCCAATTTTCAACAAAAAACTTTGTTGATCTATCAAAGTTAAATAGATAAATAAATATACAGGGAGAAGTATAAAATATACAATGACTTAGGTAAATTACTTTGTATTGTTTTTGTAAAAAATGTCCAAAGACAAGTATGAAATGCACATATACTTACGTAAAATTTATACTTAGGTAAAACATATACTTAGTTGTGAAAAATTACCCGAGCACATAAGTGAAACTTCTAAACAAAATGAACCAAACATATTCATTTTTATTAAGGAAAACCTGTTCTATTTAATGTAAATAGACATACACTTAAAAAGTTTACAACATAGATTTACAAAGTAAAAAAAAATTATGCATTTAGATCGCTTAAAAATATATATAATTAAATGCCAACAAAATGCACTCATGAAGCATTGCACCTTGGCTAAACATCCACGCTATATAATTTTCATTACAAAAACTAAACGAGAACTATAACAAGCAGGGAGTATTCAGCGACAAATTTGGCTTATACCATTTTGTTAAAGTGTCAAAGTTTTCGGTGATTTACCTACACTATTGGTTAAAATGTATACTTGGCTTGGGTGAATCAAACATTTTTTATTGGCAGGGTATCGAAGTATGTGCTTAAACAATATATTACTTCGGTGAATAACCAAAAGTTTCTAATTTCCATACAATTTTCCTTACCCAAGCCGGCTTTGGTGATTTTACTATTGCTTTTTTTCTCGGGGTATGCGCATCCAAATAACTGACATCATGACCTTGCCTGTAGATGCAACCGTATTCACCTTTCAGTTCATTGTCTTAACTGTTCCTTTGTCTCCGTTATAAAATATACACAAAACCTCTGCTTTATTTGTATGAAACCAAACACTCGATTAAGACATCCCATCTTGCGGACAGCTTTTTCATGTCAAAATTTTCAGTCAATATGCGATGAAATGATTTTCGCGCACTTTCAGTAGACGGTCCGATCCAATACCGTCTTGGCAACCTGTACGGCCTCGTTTAAACTCTGTCGCCCCATATTTTAGTGTTATAAACGAAGAAGTAGACTCCCACAGAGAAGAATATAAGAGCCCTATCAAATGAAATTTTGTATTACGTAACAATGACCACGGAGTGCGTTCCCAATTGATGGTTACCAAACAAATATTGGATAACGTAGCGTCGTTAAACTTCAAACTTCAACTTAATAAGTTTGGTACTTTCTACCATAGTCACTCTTTTCAAACGACAGCCGTTAGCTATGGGTTAGGTCGGGTACTCCCGGGACTAATCTGATATGTGAGTACTTAGATTAGAAATACGACTATATTAAGATGATGTGATCATATGTACATTCTACTCTTACGAAGAAATTTAAGAAGAGAATTCATTGCGAAAATTACTATTGGAAATACCTTTACTATTGGAAATATAATAGATTGTGTGATTTTCCATAATAAAACCAACTTGTAAGTTTTTTAGAATACGTCGTTATTGGAGAAAACTATTTTTTTAACAATTTCCTTTACATGTTTTATATACAATGTTAGGATTCACAAATTTTTTTTATGTTTTGTAGTTATTCATCCTAAGGTTAATTCTGGTTGGCTTGCCTTTGCTTCACATTTCTTCTTTATCTTAAACACTTCCAAACAATGTCGAACTTTAATTTTCATTTTTGCCACCAATAGGCTTCCGAGAGTCCCTCATTTCTTCCTTATCTTAAACACTTCAAAACTATTTCGGACCGTAGTTTTAATTTTTCCCACCAACCCACAGATGCCAACAAAGTTTCTTATACGAGAGTCCCTTATAGTAAAAATTTAATATGCACCCAATGAGTCGTATGAGTAAACCACATAACCATCAAAATAACATCTCGAAGTGATTTGGTAAATCTTTTGAGAGAAACTAAACCAGCAACAACAACAATAAAAACAGTAACAACGAGTAAGCAACTTCCAAATGCCGAACACATGCCAAATACTTGAATAATTAATGCGATAATTTATTAGACACTAAATTGGAATCACATTAAAAGAGCAACAACTACATCGAACACAACAACAGTAACAACAAAAGAACAACTCTCCACAAAAGACGCCCGCCGCAAGTATGCAGCATATGAGGTAATATAAACAGTTCAGTCAGGGTATGAGCCACTAAAACGTTGTAGTTAAGAAATCTGAGCTTACGCTTGGGATATACAAAGGGTGTTAAAATTCACAAATTGTTTCAGACATAATTTAGTGTAATTATGGCAAGTCGTAAGATGGGTGGAGATGTTAATTGAATGAGTCTAAGGATTTTATTGAAGGATTCAAAATGGAGCAGGGGCTACGATTGCACAGCAGATAAACTCGATTTTTAAAGCATTTTACTTGCTATTTAATTTTTTAGCTGTAAAAAAGAAAACAAATTATGAAATCAAGTGATGTCTGGAAAAATTATTATTTTTAATCCTATTAGTTCTGTTTTAGGTCGCGTTTATTGAATTGTTGCTCGCTGAATATATCCGCTATGTTAAAAATAAAAGTACGGCGGCAAAGGTAGATTATTTGACTCTATGACAAAAATAAAAACTAATAAAATTTAAGACGATTTCGGGACAGTGAGGGAGCAATTAAAAAATTGTTACATTAAATTATAACGCGCTATGTATTGGTGCTACGGTAAAAATTATTATTCGCCAGTAAACGTTGGTTATCAGCCCTTACTACAAAAAACCATGACTTCATAAGGCTGCGGAGAGAAACGCACCAAGACTGAAAGTGCACCTTACGTGCAACGGCGCACATTGGTTTCAAATAGAAATAATTATTTAAGTAAAAAAAATTTTTAATATACCATGTTTTTAAATCGAACTAAAAAGTATAAAATAATTTCTGCTAGAGTCGGGATTTTTGTTCTCATAAAAACGTGGGGCGCATCCTATATGGAATATTAAGCAGTTAAGGAAACCTTGGTTAAGAAAGCATTTGTCCACTAACATATTCAAATTTTAATTGCTAACAAATAATTTCTCAATAATTCATCAAAGATAGACATAGATAGGATAATTTTTATCAAAAAAACTCGTCAGCCTTGATTACTTCGATAACATTAAAATTGAAGAATTCTGAAACCCAAATCTTACTGGATTGAACGCGATAGATGTCTGCAAACTTGAATCTGCCTTCCATGCAAGGTCTTTTATCCTGGCAGTCAAGGGACCTGAGTTAAGAAATCATTTGTTCACTAACGTATTAGAATTGTTAATAACACTCCATAATAATCTATATAGCATGCGCCCCACGTTTTTATGAGAACAAAAAGCCCGACTCTAGCAGAAATTATTTTATACTTTTTAGTTCGATTTAAAAACGTGGTATATTAAAAATTTTTTTTACTTAAATAATTATTTTCTGGTTTTAAGTCTTTGTGCACTTTTGTTTACTCTCAATGGTGAATTTTAAAAAATTTCAATTTGTTTCATAAAAAAAAACACATTCATTCACATTGTTGATGCTCGAATTTAATACTTAGCGTATAATAAGGCGATCACTTAACGCTCTCAGCTACAGAACTTACACTGAAAGATATTCTAAATAGCAATAAATTAAACTACTTTTTAAAAATAACTTAAAAAAATTTTATTTCAACTACTTTCTAAAATTTTTTTTTGTACCCTCAGTGGTGTATTTTAAAAAATTTGAATTTGTTTCATAAAAAAAAAAAACAAAAATTTCATTCACATGGCTGAGACTCGAACTCACTACCAAGCGTTTAATAAGGCGATCGCTTTACACTTTGATCTATAGAACTCACAGGAAAATGTATTCTAAATAAGGTAATAAATTCACTTCAGTTGTGAGTTTTTGAAATTTGAAAATGTCAATGAGCTTTTCAATTTTTTTGTTTGATTTTTAATATGCATGTATGTATGTATCAAATAATTTTGCATTTTAGCCAAACAAATAAACGCACAGATAAACAAATTAGACAATATTGTGTTGTCATCCAGTTCTGAGCTACATTTTAAGTTTCAAAACTCTAGCTCATCGGGAAGTTGGTTAAAAATGGATTCCAAGATTTGTACGGGACAGACAAATGAAGTGAAACTAATAAAAACGTTTTAAAAAGACGGCCAAAACCTCAAGGCGTTGTCAAATCTGCATGAAAATTATAATTAGTAGTTTTTTGAAGTCGCTGATCACGAATCTGAAGTAAAAAATTCGAAATTCAAAATGGCGACTTAAAAATGGCGGCCATGAACATGCTAATTTTTATAATAACTATATTATGCAGTACAATTTTGCTGCCCCGAAAGTTTTCGGGGTCACTGAATACGAATCTGAAGTCAAAAATTTAAAATTCAAAATGGCGGCTTAAAAATTTAGCTACTCTTTATTCTGTTTTTTTCTGTTTTGCTTTTGTTGCACCTTTCAAAATATTTCTTAAAAAATTTTTTATTTAAATAAATAAGAATTTTTTTTATGTCACAGTTATTGGCACATTTTAATTTTTCTGCCACAAAGTTAACGATTTTCAGTTTTAAAGATTTGTCTTGTATATTATCAATATCTGCACACATCATATGCACACAAATTAAATGCCTACTCAGCTAGCTTCGATAATGCGACAAGTGAGGTAGGCGTAAATTTTAATGTTTTAATAATAATATACACACAAAAATAAACTCATTAACTAAGTATGTTTAATATCAATACAAAAAAATAAAGATAAAAATAATGCTGTAAAAAAATTTGTTTTAGTTTCCGACATCATTTTAGTTTTTCTTAAAATGGTTCTACAGTGGCACTTTGAGGCATACATTTTTTTTTATTAGTATAACAAGATATCCCACAAAGGAACCAATACCTTTCTAAAGGGGGGAAAAAGGGGGGAAAAACACTTTCGTTTTTTTTCATTTTAACTGAGACAAATATTTAAAAATATGTACATTTTCTTTGTATTTTAACAAAAAAAGTGTATGCATATTTTTTAAAGTTTTACTTTTTTCTTATTACTTAAGTTTTCCTTCAATACATGAAAATATAAAACATTATAAATAACTTATACAAATAATACAACAAGTGTTAGAAAATGGCTTAAAATATTACAATTTTTTTTGTTAAATTTTTGTCAGAATTTGAAGGCCTCAAAAATCCTTAAAAAAATTTAAAGAAAAAAATTGACAACACAGTTTTTCCTTTGTCCATCTTAAAGAGATATCGGAATTAAAAAGTGTTTTTCGAATTTCTTTTAAAATTTGTCCTTGGTCATTTTGGTCGTCTTTTTTCGATTTGGAACCATTGTGCAGCGTTGCTTTGCATATTACATAGGGTTTTCCAATATGGACTTGACAACTTTGAATTAAATTTCTGAACGCACTCTTTCACTAATCATCAAATTTTCACTGTCAATTTATTCAGTAAACTCAACATTTTCATCATGGTAAAGTACACGAACGAACAACGTCTGTAAATTGATGATGCGCCAAGATGATGAATTTCATCGCAAAATCATCTTCAGTAACGAAGCTCATTTTTGGCTCAATGGGTTCGTCAATAAGCAAAAATGCGTAATTTGTCGGGTGAAAATCCACATGTGCTTCATGAATCACCACTTCATCCACAAAAAATAACTATTTGGTGCGGTTTGCATGCCGACGGCGTCATTGGACCATCTATTTTCGTCGACGATAACGATCGTAACGTTGCTGTGAATGGCCATCGTTATCGCGCCATGATAACCGATTATTTTTGGCCCAAATTGGAAGATATGGACTTAGACGACATGTGGTTCCAACAGGACGGTGCCACAAGCCACACAACACACGTTACAATCGATTTTTTGAAGAGTAAGTTTGATGAACGTGTTATCTCGAGAAATGGGCCAGTCGATTAACCGCCTCGTTCGTGCGATTTAACGCCTCTAGACTATTTTCTTTGGGGCTACGTCAAGTCATTGGTCTATGCTAACAAGCCGACGACGTTGGAAGAGCTCAGAGCGAACATTGAACGCGATATAGCGGCCGTTTCGGCCGAAATGTGTGGCCAATTCATCGAAAATTGGGTCCAACAAATCGACCGCTGCATACGTGCCCGCGGTGTCGATTCCATTCATAAATGTTTTGATTGTACTTCAAGCCGATAATAAAGTTTTTGAAATATCTCAAATGGTTTGCGTTTTATTTAAAAAACAAAAGTTGTTTTATTAGTTTTAAGTTAAGTTTTATTTAATAGAAAATCCTTTATAACGAAAATAAAGAATTTGTACTTGGCTTTACGACAAAAATAAAGAAATAAGGTCGTCAGGTTGCGGAGGTTGCAGCCTATGCAACAAAAATGCAATATTGTTGCATGTAATTATTACTCTTGTATTAGAGGTGCAAAAACAAATGTTATTTTACGACAACAAAGATTGGGTCTTTTCCTCATTACGAATATAAAAACTCCGCTTAAATCCCTAAACTCCGTAAAAATGCAACCACAATGAAAAATCGTTACATGTAATTATGTTATCATTTCGGGTCTATTGGCGCTGTGTAAATGTTATGGAACATTTAAGGTGAGGTTTTCGTAATCATGATAAAAGTAAAAAAAAATCGATAGCGACATGAGGTCCCGTAGGGAACCTCGATGTAACGATAATGCTCCATTATTGTATAGATTTATTGCATGACGCTAGCTCCGTGTTAATGTACCACACGAAAGCGAAAGCAAAATAAAAATCAAAATTAAAACATGACTGATATTAGAATAAGGACCCAAATTCAAACAAGGATTACAAAAAGAATAAGGACTAGGATTTGTACTACGATTAAGACAAGGAAAAATAAAAGCATAAGGATAGTTATAAGGGTTTGGACAAGGATTATGATAAAAATTGGAACGACTACAAGAATTTGGTAAAGTATTAGGAAAAGGATTGAGGTAAGGAATCCGACAAGGATTTAGAAAAGGATTGGGAAAAAAATTTAGACAACATTAAAAACAAGAATTTGAAAAAAGATTGCGAGAAGGATTGCGACAAATAATGGGAAAAGGACTTTGAAAGGGATTTGGCGAAGAACTAGGACAAGGATTTGAACATGGATTAAAACAAGAATTTGGACAAAGATCAGGACAAGGAGATGTGGATGGGGACGAGTTAAGACCAAGGGAAAGGATACAGATAAGAAGAAAAACAAGGATAAAGATACACATTTGTTCATGGCACAGCCAACTGCATCCTTTTTTATAAATTTTTTTTTCGAACTTGGAGTTCTCTTGGGTTGTGACAAGCAAAAAAAAATTACTTCCTAGCAAGAAATTAAACAATTTCATCAAAAAATTATCAAAATAGAAAAAAAATCGTGATCTTAATAAGCTGGTATTTTAAATAAATACTTTTAGACAGGGTATTGCTCAGAAATATTTGAAGAATTCAAATTCAGAAAATTATCTTCGATACCATTTCAGATGTCCGAGATAGAAAATCTTATATTTTTTAAACATGTTTTTGGGTGGTCCATGCAGCTTTTGAGACCGCTTAGAATACGATCTAAATTTTTCGATATGCCCTAATGTACAGGTTGTGTGAGGCGTGATGAGAATCGAAGCATGAATTGAAGTAAATTTTTCAAGAACACTTTCATATGCGTTGGGATTTTTCAAACAGTTGGCCAAATGAAGTGGTTTGCGTAGCTGAATTTTTAGTATGCATCCGGTAGCGGAAGAAAAAAAAAATTTTTACGTATTTTCATAGGATTTGGTGACAAAATGATGAGAAACCGAGTCAAAGTATATGTTTTATGTTTTTTAATTTTTTGTTTTTTCTGAGCTTCAAAGCACCCTTAATACATCACATTCTAACACCACTAGCACGTGTACACATCACTCTCTTAAACATAGTCATGAACAAATGGATAAAATTTGATAACATGGAGTAGCACCTCCTATAATACTCCGAAATTTAAATTGATATTAGAATGTGGCAGCCGTGGCCAAATGCGTTAAAGTGCGTCGGCCACTCGGTGCAAATTTTCGAGTCGCGAGGTCCGAGGTTTGAATCCTTCACTAGACACAGACATTTTTTCAATTGAAATTAATTTTTCCGATCGGTTGTTAGCTTTCTGCAGGCAATGGCAAGCCTCAGAGAGTAAATAAAAATATGTAAAGCTTCTTGAGAATATGCACATTAGCAGGTCGGAGTCGCACGGAGTCGCATAAAACTAGTAGGTCTAGTTCTCGATCAAATATTTAATATTGATAAATATCAAATATTGTGTACAAATATTTAATAATACGTACAATATATGTAATTTGATCTTAAGAAGTCCGGTCAAAGCCCTTTCAAGGGCTGAAATTGCCAGTTTTTTTTTTTTTTTGGAATGGCAGTGATTATTATTCTAGAACGAAGGGCGATACTGGACTGCGGGTGTAACAACTCCGATACAACTAACACACTATAGATCTGTGAACATTCTTAGTGGATTTTGGTTCTAAACTTTGTTTATCTATTGGATTTCTCAGATTACAATTTTTTTATTTTATACGCATAAGTATCTCCGTAACACTTAAGGCCCATTCAAAGGAAGCAAAAATTGAATTCATGTAGATTTCATTTCGAATAAAAGTGAATTAAGTACCTGGCTCATTCTTGAGAATGCCATTTATAAAAGAAATGTAATAAATAAATTTCACCACTACTAAAATAACAAAAATCATAGTATGTATTAAGCTTTCCACTAAAATGGAAAAAAAAATCAGCGTAATTTATTTTTTTCTCAACGTATTAATGCACAGCAAATAACACAACAATAAGAGAAACATAAAAATAAAAAAGCGCATAACAGCCAAAAGGACATTTTTACGGCTTGTATTCAGCTAATTGGATTTCATTTTGCCAACTAAAACGGCTAAAACAACAATAACAACAACAAAAACAACAACAACAACAGCAAGAACAACGACAATAACAAAAACAACGATAATAATAACATTTTCATAGCGAATTCATTGCAATTTCAATGTTACAACAACAACAACAACAACAACAACAACAACAACAACAACAACAACAACAACAAAGTGTATTTTTATTTCGTATAAAAACACATTCACTCAACAAACACACACACACACACTCACACACACTTTCAAACACACACCTGTGCAGAGTCAGTGGATGAGCAAGATGGAGATTTGGTAGATACTTGGTATGAATACCAAATCAGTTTCACTTCGAAACTACGGGCAGCACGTTCGTCGTATGCCAATTCAACTTGGTCGATGTACGAGTACACCGCCTGCCCCATCGTTTCCTCTGTTCTGTTAAGAGAAGAGGAATAATGTTTTTACAAGAAGCTTCTTCCTTTTTGATTTTGGCTTCTTTGGCATGCCTGGCCTCGTCCTGTCTTTGAATGAGTTTTTTTTTTTTTTTTTTTTTTTTTTTTGTTGCATTTTATTGCCAACTCATAGAATATTTTAAATGTTCATACGTTGTCGTTGTTGTAGTTGTTGCTTGTTGTTTGTTACTTGTTATAGCAATTGAAATTCAAGAGCTGCAGCTTTACAACAACAACAACAATGATATTATTGTCATTCCTACAAACGACAAGGTACTCGAATTTTGTGGCTGACTTCCATTCGAAACTCATATGATTGTCAGTCGTTTCCTCTGATTTAAAATTCATTTTTATTTCTATCACATGACCATAAGAGAAAATGTCACTTTAACCGAACCGAAACCATTATTGAAAGTGACTTTTGCTGACTGTCATGGCGAATATTCAAACCGCACTGAAACCTTGATAAAAATAAAGATTTTGGTATTTTAGAAACGAAGAGTTATCCGGAAAATGTACTAAAGCTCAGCTTTAATTTAACTGATGGTGTCTAATTGTTTTGATTTTTGAAAATAATATTATTCAGACCAATAGGGATTCACATACGTTTGAGATATTTAGAACCATTTCTAAAATAGAAATATTTTAAAAATTTATCGAAGTATTCCTAGAAGCATTAAATAGTTTCTGTTTAGTTTCCTCTCACATTCATTGAACACAGAAAAAAAAGAGTAGAACTTTTACCTAAAAATGTAGTGAATTCAGCTAAAGTAATCCGGTGATTTTCAGTCAACGAATTTGATTAGGTGCGTTATCAATTTCTTTATGTTAATTATTACAATTATATTGGGTAGTTTAACTGCGAGAGTAAATAAAGAACCTAAATATTTAGGTGTACCTTCAACCATAAAATAGATAAGACACATAATTTATTAGAAGAATAAGCTAATTTTTTTTAAACTATGTCCACTTCAGATTAGGTAAGCCACCTACTAAGTGTAGAAAAATCATCTAATTATTTAGATAGCATTCCCACTTAAGAGTGGTGCTTTTTGCTGTGCAAAAAATATGCAAAAAATATGTTTTTTGTTTTGCAATTTCTATTTTGAAGTGAAACTTCCTTAGGTAACTTTACTTCATTTCGTCACATGATAGAAGAAAGATTTGTTTTATTTTATAGTAGATAGAATGAGAGAGATATATACATTGTATAAATGACTGAAAAAATTTCTTTGTCACTTTGTATGGGAGGTAGGCGTGGTTTTCTCTCGATTTCGTTGAATTTCATACATAGAGTGTATATTGAACATATATGCAAAACTCATGTGCAAAATTTCAAGTCCATATATTAATTTTTGTGAAATTCTAAGAGATTTACTGTTTTGATAAAGTCACTTTATATGGGAGGTAGGCGTGGTTTTCATCCGATTTGGCTAATTTTCGAACTTGACCTATATTTTTTAGATACAAGCTTAAACATAGAATTTCTTGATGATAGCTTGAAAATTATGGGTGTAATCGTCATCACAGACAGACGGATAGACGGACATGGTTAAATCGACTCGGGTGGTGATGCTGATCAAGAATATATATACTTTTCAATACCTACCACGCCACCTTATGGGCGTTACAAACGAAGTGACAAAATTAATATACCATTTCTACGTTTTTTAAACGTGGGGGTATAAAAATATTTAGATGTGGGCCCCAAAGTCAAATTATTCCAAAGTCCGATAAAAGCGCTGGATTACGTCATGCTCTCTCTCACTCATTTTTGGTACGCGTAATCTTGTTCGTATAATTCGTGGGTGTAGATCAAGACTAATAAACCCGAAAGGCAGAGAGCTGCATAAATGCACTATAGCAAATAATTTCAATATTTTGTCTACTGAAAAATCCACCTAGTGATCCAAGGAAAATACCAGACCTTCTAGTCTTCCTTGTATATTCAGGACTCCCTTCCCATCGTTTAAAGGTTTATATTTGTTCAGAATAATAGCAAAAGAAATTTAAATAACACACAAATTTATATTTTACTGTTCCAGTTAGCCCTCTGCGTTCAAGATGCTGCCGGTCTAACAAAGAAAACACTCGATTTTTGCTTAAACTATTGTTAATTTTTTTTTATTGCTTATTCTTCCACATAGTCTGCTTCTAGTTCGATAAACTTATTCCAACTATTTTCTAACATCTCAATGTCCTTTGAATAATAAGATTTCTCAAGATCTCCGAAATACGCTTCACTCTCGAATTCGACCTGTTTATTCGTCGCAAATCTAATTCCCTGGGACCACCTTTTTAAGTTTGGGAACAGATAATAGTCGCTGGGGCCAAATCTGGTGAATATGGGGGATATCCGTTCAACTTGGCCATGGTTTCGATAGGTTTGTGAGCTGGAGCAATATATAGCAAAACTTTAGCTTATCAACTTCGTCATAAAACTGGCTGTCGTGCTTGTACACCGATGCTGCCGATTATATTAAGTAATATTTTACCTATAACATTTTACCGACTCTTAATTGTAATGATATTACTTATATTACATAATACTTCAAAATAAAAAAACTAGTAGTACGACCTACTTTCTTCGGACAAATTAAGTTTTCGCTTCCCCAAAACAATTTTGCGTTGCATAGAAGTGTGGTGTTAACTAGTCAAAAGCGAAGCATCGACTGAGTGCTCTTGCTACGAATAATCGACCATTGTTGCCAGATTGAGGTAAATTTCCCTTATTGAGGTAATTTTTTACTCAAGTCTTTGAGTACTCATTGTAGTTACTCATTGTACTTTTTACTTACTTTTTATATTTTGGGCAGAGGTAAAAAAGGTAATTTTTAACCAAAAGTGGTAAATTTTAAGACTTGTTAATTTTTTGAGTTATAGGCAGCACTGTTACCTCTCTAAATATACTCACAAGCACTTTAAGAGCCCGAACAGAACCAAAGCGCCTGTCGGTTGGCGATCCTCTCTCGGAGAAATCCTTGGAGAACAAGTCCAGAATAGGAGGGTTTGTCGGATCAACGCATGGTATAATAATGCAAGGTAGCATTGAGAACTGCTTATTTCCTCTTCTACAAGAAAACATCTCCTGTCTAAAACAGATCTTTGTGAAAATGCATCTACAGCTGCTGAGGTTGTGTTTTTATTCTCTTCAACGTTTCAACATGGTTTCTATTTTCAATAGCTGATTGTGAGCGCTCTCTTTTTGATATTTTTTGACAGGAATCGGTTTCCCAAGCAACTGTCAATGCTACCTTGTTATAATTACACTGTGGAACAAATTCAGGTTAGCAAAAGTTAGGTCGATTCTGAGAGTGAGGGGTCAAAATAGAGGCTAATTTAGAAGACCCGTATCGCGGCGTTTGTTTATGTTAGTTTGAATTTTGTTTTAATCGACCTTCGAACTTTGCAGTCAAATGCCGATTTTCAGCATATTGTTTGTATGGTTTTTTGGCTATAACTCGTCGACTAATTGATATTTTTTCTGTAAAAGCCAAATTATTGCTAGAGACCTTTTTATGTATTATTGCTTTTTTTGCCAAATTATTGCTTTTTTTTTTATGTAGCAATTTTTTATGGTTTGAGTATACATATGTATTCTCTACACCTGAACAGAAGGGCTTTAAGAGAAGGCCGGGGAGGATTAATATGTATGACCGACCCCCATTTCTTTTACAAAAGGAACATTTTTCCTTTAAACACCTTTTCCCTCCGACCACTCCTTAGGGGGGCTCCTATACAAATTTTATGTTTTTTGTATATTTATTCCCTACACCTGAGCATATGACCTTTAAGGGAGTGCCGGAGAAGGTTAATATGTATGACCGACCCCCTTTACTTTTGTAAAAGGAAAAGTTTTCCCTTGGCGACCTATATCCTCTGACCACTCCTTACATGGGCTCCAATACAAAAACGGAATAGGGGCATATTAATTTTGTCAATCTGTTTGTAAGGCACATAAAGAGGCGTAGGTATAGCAAAGCATATATATTTTTTATCAGCATCACCACCCAAGTCGATTTAGACATGTCCGTCTGTCTGTCCGTCCGTTCGTATGTAACTTATAAGTGCTTAAAAAGAACAAATTGAGTATTCTATTAGGAACAATATAGAGTAGGAACTATATAGTTCCTCAGTTCCATTTGATTGAATGAAACTCATACATCTCATATGTAGCAGATTGTAACATGTCCGCGGAACTATCTAGCTCCGCAGTTCCATTCGATTGAATGAAAGCATGTTCGAAATAAACAGAGCATTGCGCGCAACAAGAACGTCGAAATATCATCTTAACATTTCACACATCAGTTGTTTTGTTCTTTTGCACTTGTAGTCGATCATAAAATTCGTGTAAGCCATAATATGTGTGAAAGAGATGTCGGTTCACACTGCTTAGTAAAAAAAATCTTGCGAGCCGGAACTGCTTGAACATGCTAAAAATGAATGGAAGGAATGATTGGAACTATGTCCGACTGTGAACATAGTTCCGTGAACTAAACAGGTTCGGAACGACCCATCTCTAATTTTTGGCAAGCCTGTTTCGTCATAAAGTTCTTTGCGGGACTTGGGTATAATTTGCGATAGAAACCTAATTTTCGGTGCCATCTATTCTATCTATTCTATTATATAAAAGGATTCTCTCGGATTTTTATCTTTCAATCACGGGGTAACCGCTGAACCGATTTTAATAATTCTTTCACTATTCAATTGCTATAAGAAGCGACCCTGCTACTGAGTACTACGTTTTTGGTAAAACTTTTTATTTAATTATTTAAGAATTTATGTATTTTAATCCATGCTGCCATTGTATGCACAAGCAGCACAAAATAATAGCAAGCAATATCTTAAGCTCTTTGTTGAGAGAGAGAGGTGAACGTCTACAACTCACCGCGCTGCCATCTTGAGTGGATAGTTGCACTCAGTTAATTTCTGCTGTGTTGCGATAAGTCTAATATATCGTATTTATTTTGATTTTACTAATGTGAAACTCTTTTCATTTCAATAAGAAGCCACTCTTTTTATTTCAATAGAAATATTCTCAAATAAAATAAAATGAATTAAACATATTTGATTCTTGAGTCTTTATTTAAAATATGTTTTCATATCATATTTATACTCCCATCCAACGCTGGGAACGGGTTTGCTTGTATTGATAATATAATAAGTAGAGCCAATTCTACACTTGGTTTTGTGAAACATTGGTCTAGGTAGTTTTCCAACCCAAACGCTTCAAAATTCCTCTACCTAACCTTTCTAAGGTTTATACTTTAATATGATAACCAGGTTTGGTCAGCTCTCTATGTCTTTTTATCTCCTTATGCTGATCGTTTGATGTCGATTAAAATACAAACTCTTGAAAAACACAGGGTAGTTCCCGATATTTTCTTCATTCATCAAATTCTAGGCGGAATCATTAAATGTCCTACGCTGCTTCAATTGATATTCCTTAATACTAATCCACGCAATCACTACCACTACTTTTATTGCACCGGCTATGGATGCGGTGAACCTCGATGTTATAACTAGGATGCTTCGTCTTACCAATAAGTGATAGATCCGAACTCCGAAATAACCTTCATAGCTTCAACCCCACTTCCTCTCTCTCTCTATATATTCTCTAGATATAATTCTCTGCTTAAAAAAAAATTAATATTGGGTGTGGTGAGGTAAAGCGTTTCGGTGGGTGAAGCGTTTCACCTGTGAAATTTTGACAGCGCGCTTACGTATAACCAACTGTCATACCGTCAAGTATTGCTTTTATTGCTGCACAGTTTTTCATGATACAGCGAAGCGTTCAGACCTAAATTGTGTTGCTCTTCCAAAACTGTGGTAAAAATTTGTTTCCAAAAGTTTTTTGATCGAGTGAATTTATCGTGTTTTATGCCAACTACTCCAGACAAATTCAAGGTAAATATGCCAGTCATATTGGTTTAATGTTGTTCTTAAAAAATATGAAGTGTTTGTGAAAAATCTATCGAGTGGTTGTGTGATGCTAGCCCTGTTTTCAAAATGAAACGTTTCACCCCACAAGCTCCGCTTTAATAAGTATTTTTTGGTTTTGTGCGTGTTTAATGCGTTTTTATTGGTTTTTTGACATTTTTCAATTCATTGCAACAAATGCGACCGGCCATTTATCACTTGAAATGCGTCGACGTGGGCAACCGTGGCTACAACCGTGGCGACACCTGTCGAAACTGCGACTCTGACCTCGATATTAGCGATGAATAATAAATTTGGATTCGATGACTTTTATTCAGTTTTTTAGTTTCCTGCTGACTTAGGATCCTGCCCGAGGCTATTAAACCGATTTATGTTGAGAGCTTGAGAATAATAAGACAAGACAGAAATTATGTTGGATTGCATTTTTTTATTATTATAATCTAATAAATAATTTCATGTCATTTAAGTTTTGAATGATTTTCGGCATATGGGTAAATCCTGAAAATGGTGTACCAAGTGTGAGAAAATAAAGATGCTCATTATTTAAGAGCATTATTGTTTATAAATAGCTTAATATATCTACATTTAAGCTTCCAATTATTTTTTTTTTGAGTTTTTATGTAAAGGGTGATTTTTTTGAGGTTATGATTTTCATGCATTAGTATTTGACAGATCACGTGGGATTTCAGACATGGTGTCAAAGAGAAAGATGCTCAGTATGCTTTGACATTTCATCATGAATAGACTTACTAACGAGCAACGCTTGCAAATCATTGAATTTTATTACCAAAATCAGTGTTCGGTTCGAAATGTGTTTCGCGCTTTACGTCCGATTTATGGTCTACATAATCGACCAAGTGAGCAAACAATTAATGCGATTGTGACCAAGTTTCGCACTCAGTTTACTTTATTGGACATTAAACCAACCACACGAATGCGTACAGTGCGTACAGAAGAGAATATTGCGTCTGTTTCTGAGAGTGTTGCTGAAGACCGTGAAATGTCGATTCGTCGCCGTTCGCAGCAATTGGGTTTGTGTTATTCGACCACATGGAAGGTTTTACGCAAAGATCTTGGTGTAAAACCGTATAAAATACAGCTCGTGCAAGAACTGAAGCCGAACGATCTGCCACAACGTCGAATTTTCAGTGAATGGGCCCTAGAAAAGTTGGCAGAAAATCCGCTTTTTTATCGACAAATTTTGTTCAGCGATGAGGCTCATTTCTGGTTGAATGGCTACGTAAATAAGCAAAATTGCCGCATTTGGAGTGAAGAGCAACCAGAAGCCGTTCAAGAACTGGCCATGCATCCCGTTTGGTGTGGTTTGTACGCTGGTGGAATCATTGGACCGTATTTTTTCAAAGATGCTGTTGGACGCAACGTTACGGTGAATGGTGATCGCTATCGTTCGATGCTAACAAACTTTTTGTTGCCAAAAATGGAAGAACTGAACTTGGTTGACATGTGGTTTCAACAAGATGGCGCTACATGCCACACATCTCGCGATTCTATGGCCATTTTGAGGGAAAACTTCGGAGAACAATTAATCTCAAGAAATGGACCGGTAAGTTGGCCACCAAGATCATGCGATTTGACGCCTTTAGACTATTTTTTGTGGGGCTACGTCAAGTCTAAAGTCTACAGAAATAAGCCAGCAACTATTCCAGCTTTGGAAGACAACATTTCCGAAGAAATTCGGGCTATTCCGGCCGAAATGCTCGAAAAAGTTGCCCAAAATTGGACTTTCCGAATGGACCACCTAAGACGCAGCCGCGGTCAACATTTAAATGAAATTATCTTCAAAAAGTAAATGTCATGGACCAATCTAACGTTTCAAATAAAGAACCGATGAGATTTTGCAAATTTTATGCGTTTTTTTTAAAAAAAAAGTTATCAGGCACTTAAAAAATCACTCTTTATTACAAAAATAAGTGATTCACCGTCAATATTCTAGTTAAGTATTTTTTTATTTTTTTCAGGTTGTATTACTGATGTGAGAAAGCTATTTATATAAAAGCTTTACGTATAAAAGTTTTTTTATTTCCATTTGCACTTCTTTCTTCGCAAATTGGTGCCAAATTAATATGATTTACCCTGTTCTGACGTCCGACACATAAAAAGGGTTTTATAAGATAAAATTGTTAAATCTAATTAAAAACAAAAATTTAAACCTGTTACAAAGCAAGTTTTTGCAAATTTTCCAGAAAATAACTGCTGATGTAAAATATAAATTATTTTCAGCTCATATCAACTGGGCATTAGGGCGTATCGAAAAATTTAGATCGTATTCTAAGAGGTCTCAAAAGTTGCATTGGGTTGACAATATCACCCAAAAAAATTTTAGGGGAAAAAAAGGATGTCTTCCTGCCCCGCAAGGACAAAGTTGTTTTTTGAGGAAAACAGTAAAAAATAACGACCTCAAAATGCTTTGACTTTTATAAAAAAAACCATTATGTCTTAAAACAAAAGTAAGTACAGGTTTAAACTAACAATATATTGGTTAACACGATGCCACTCACAATTTTTATCCTCATTGTACTGTGTGAAGGATATTCGAAGCTAAAGTTGTAATCGAGGTAGCACAGAACTTTTGATTGTTACCAAATAGTCTAAATTTTTGTGGTATTAATTATAGTGTTAACGTATTCCTTAAATTTGGCGAATTAATAGTTATCAAAATGTTTGCATATGCATTTTCCTATTTTTGAGAAATGTATCAGAAGGTATCAGAAACGGTACTGACGGTTATTTTCTCAATTAGGATTCTTCAAATATATCTGAACAACACCCTGTCTAAAAGTTTTAATTTAAAATACCAGCTTAAGGCCACGATTTTATTTTCTATTTCCTAAGTTCTTTTTCTTAAACAAAACATTTTCAGCTTATAAATTGGAAAAAAATACTTCCGAATGTGACGTCCGACACGCAGGATTTGCCCATATGTCGGCCGTGGCTACGAGTTGCATAGTCCATTCGATCAGTCCAATTTTTCACTACTTTTTCCAATAAATCTGACCGTATGGTGTCAATGATGGCTTAAATATTGACTTCTAATGCTTCAAGTGATGCTGGTTTGGTGGCATAAACCAATGACTTAACATAGCCCCATAAAAAGTAGTCGATAGGCGTTAAATCACACGAACGAGGGGCCAGTTAACAGGATCACTTCAGGAAATAAAGTTGTCACAAAATTGATTTTGCGATAAATTGATGGTTAAGAGCGATGTTTGGCAAGTTGCGCCGTCTTATTGGAACGAAATGTAGTCGATGTTTAGCTGATTAATTTTTGGAAACAAAAAATCAGTTCACCGCAACGGCAACTCCTTTTTTCTTCCGAAATGAGGACCAATGATGCCGCCAGCGTGTAAATCAAATAGTAAATTTTCATGGATGTAATGGTGATTCGTTAATGGCTTGAGGATTGTCTTCGCTCCATATACGGCAATTTTGCTTATTGACGAAGCCATTTGGCCAGAAATGAGCTTCATCTAAAATATGTTAAAGTGGACGAAGTGGTGTATGAACTTCGCGAACAGATTTATTTTTTTCAAAGTAATTTTCTACAATTTGGAAGCGTTGTTCTGCCGTTAAACGATTCATGATGAATTGCCAAACCTTAGTGAACAGAAATGTCAACACAGTTTGACATTCTCAACTGTCAAACCATAGACAACAACCATCGAAACTTCTCATGCAGCTAAAAAAACACCCTATACATGAAAACGGAAATGTTCAAATCCGAGCGCATAGAAATTAAGAAAAATGTCCATTCTTGCGATTTAAGCCAAAAACCATTAAAAAATTATTATTTTTGGAGGTGCTGTTCAGGGACCGAAAATAACTGTTATTTTCGAAATTTCGATTTAAGAAGTCAGGCGGAAAAAATGTGTCTTTTCGATATTTGAATAAAGTAGTGCGATGCTTGCTAGCTAAGGAATAATAATCTTAAAAGATTTTTATTTTTTTGATTTTTTTGAAAAAGTCAAAAAATACTAGTTATTTTTTGACCGATTTTTTTTTCGGTCAAAAATAACAGTTAAAATTTGACTTATATTTTTTCAGTCAAAAATAAAAGTCAAATAATAACTGTTACTTATTCGGTCAAAAATAAAAGTTAAAATATGACTTTTATTTTTCCGGTCAGAAATATAAGTTAAAATTTGACTTTTATTTTTTTGGTCAAAAATATAAGTTAAAATTTGACTTTTATTTTTTCGGTCAAAAATAACAGTTAAAATTTGACTTATATTTTTTCGGTCAAAAATAAAAGTTAAAATATGACTTATATTTTTCCGGTCAAAAATATAAGTTAAAATTTTACTTTTATTTTTTCGGTTAAAAGGTGAAAAAATATAACAAAAATATAATTTCTATTCACTCTACTCTTATCTGCCTATGTTTGGCTTATCACTATACCTTGCGTTCCCTGTCACTGTTGTGAACTGAAATGATCATCAGAGAACATCAGAGAACTGAAATGAGTATCCGACAGAAATCGGATAGGTATAAAATTATTTATTGTGCTATTATTATTTTTATAAGAATTTAGTATTAGTTCAATGACAATCATACGCTACGTGGAATTTGCATTTATAATAAATTCATTTAAAGAAATGAATGTGAATGTCTCAAAAATGTTAAAACAGTATTGCTAATTTTTTAATTAAATTTGGCATCGGATCCATATCATTCACTCAAGTCAAATCATTTTACCAGTAACTAAGTGATAAGTATTCTAATTTACCATTTCTATATATACCTAACCATTATTACCATTACTATTATCTATACATAAATAGGCGTAGTAAAAACAGTCAAGAACTATTTTCTCACGTGTTTCTTTACAGATTTTGATAATTTTCTTTTTTAAATCAATAAGAGTAGGGAGAAGGAGTGCATCGAATATATATGGTGGGCGTGGCACATTCCATACAAGCCAAATTTGCGATATCGAATAGCTTTAGAGTTATAGGTCACACAACCTCCTACTAGAAAGTACTAGAAAGTAGAATATGGGAAGTAGGGTACTGCATAAAGTGACATGGCTCCGCACATATACGTTTTTTGATATCGAATAACTTTGAAAGTAAAAGTCACAAAACATGGAAACTCAGAATGGAGTTACTATTTTGTGATTTCCTGCTGGTGCACAGAAAATAAAAGAATTGATTTATTACCTAAACTAGTTTAGCTAATGTGAAAGTTTCTATTTCACCTAATCTTTTCAACAACTTTTCTACTTACACAGTTAATTTAACAATCATTCATTAGGTAATTCACCTAATTACAATTAGTTAATTCAACTAAAATTTTGCTTATTAAATCATCTAATTCTTCTAGTTATTTTACCTAATGCAAGTAGTCGATTTGTTCGTACACTAGGGAAATAACGCATATTAGCATTATCCACGCCTCAGTATAAATTTTATATAAATATTTACGTGGATAAATCAAATGCTTTCCTTACAACTTGTTATTTCCCCGTATTTGAATTTTATAGGAGCACAGCGCTCTCCTATAAAAAACATAAATAAAAACAAAGTGAGAAAATTTTACAAAAAGTAAAGTCTAACGCGAGAATTGAACTCGGGCCGCTTGCGTTATAGTCAAACGCTTTACCGCTGTGCTGTTGCGCCGTTTGAAAACTTGTGAACAAAATGTATATAAAAATATGAGGTCCACAACTCTGAAATTATGGGCATCTACAACAATTTGATTAATTGGTATGTAGCGTAAATTCCTCAATTGGAAATTTAGCTCAATAGATAAGGCGTTGGTTGTTGAAATCTTAAGATCACAGGTTCGAATCTCAGCGGTGGCAAAGAAATTTTTTCAGTAATTTATACAATGTATATATATATCTCTCTCATTCTATCTACTATAAAACAAATCTTTCTTCTCTATCATGTCACGAAATGAAGGAAAGTTTCACTTCAAAATAGAAATTGCAAAACAAAAAACATATTTTTTGCACGGCATTCCCACTCTTAAGTGGGAATGCTATCTAAATAATTAGATGATTTTTCTACACTTAGTAGGTGGCTTGCCTAATCTGAAGTGGTCATAGTTTAAAAAAAATTAGCTTATTCTTCTAATAAATTATGTGTCTTATCTATTTTATGGTTGAAGGTACACCTAAATATTTAGGTTTTTTTAGCTACTCTCGCAGTTAAACTACCCAATATAATTGCATATAATTAACATTTAGAAATTGGTAGCGCACCTAATCAAATTTGTTGACTGAAAATCACCGGATTACTTTAGCTGAATTGACTACATTTTTAGGTAAAAGTTCTACTCTTTTTTTTCTGTGTGGTGCGTATGGTGCGGTATGAGTTCGGATAGGTTTGCACATGAGTAAAGAGAGACAAACATTTTTTAATTAAAATACAAAATAACAAAAAACAAAAAATTCCTTTTTAAATGGTCGAATATTGAAGATTGCAATACTATTTATAATTAATAACTATAAACAAGGACGCCGATGATTTTTTCCCCATCTAGTTTTCATCTTCAAGTGAAGAAAAGGAACTTTCATCTTTTTGTTAAGAAAGTTGTGTTGCACAGTAAATTAATTATTATATTAATAAAAATCATTTCCAAACAAGCGAAAAATCGCGAAAATCCAAAAAGAGCATGACAAATAAATTTAGGCTGCAAAACAACGTGTGCCGGGTAAGCAAGTAATTTATATAGGATATCACTGTCAAATTATGTACCTTTACTTTGAATAGAAAAAATAAAACTCAAATTTTAACTCGTATTTTTGACTTTAAAATAAAAGTCAAATTTTTACTTATATTTTTGACCGGAAAAATAAAAGTCAAATATTAACTTATATTTTTGACCAAAAAAATAAAAGTCAAATTTTAACTTATATATCTGACCGAAAAAATAGAAGTCAAATTTTAACTGTTATTTTTGACCGGAAAAATAAAAGTCAAATTTTAACTTCTATTATTCACCGGAAAAATAAAAGTCATATCTTAACTTTTATTTTTGACCGAAAAAATATAAGTCAAATTTTAACTGTTATTTATTGACTTTTTTTAAAAAAGTCATAACAGTTACGGTCCCTGGTGCTGTTAGCCTCCAAAAAAAGCAAAACGCTTCATCCCACCGCACCCTAAAAAAAAAATAAATAACTGGTCATTAAGTTTGTACACAATTGACCGAGAAATGGACCTACAGGCTTAACGCCGACTCCGAACGGCGATGAACGAAATGTTCTTATTCTCAAGAAGCTTTACATGACATTTTTATTACTCTCTGAGGTTTGCCATTGTCTGCAGAGAGGTGGCAGCCGTACAGAAAAATAATTTTAATTCAAATTTTAATTCAAATTATTTTCTGTAGCTGCTGGGGTTCGAACCTGGGTCTCCAGGTTCGTTGACATAGCGGCCACGCACTTTAACCAACTACGCCACGGACGCCCACCGCACTCTAGGTATGTATATTTCATGTCTTATTCTTATATGTCTTGTGGGTAGACTTAGCCTACGTAGTATTCTATTTAATATCCCTACCCTACAAGGAAAAGAACCCCTAGAGTAATGAAATAAATGTCCCGCTAATTATACGTTTTAGTTTTTAAGTATAAACTGCTTGTATTAAGCTTACCTTAAAAAGTAACGGTGTAAGATATCAAATTAATTCTGGCTTTATTTTGAATTTACATTCATGCTTATTTGTATGGAAAATCTCTTAAATAATAAAATTTCTTTTGAATTTTTTTAAGTTTGGAAACATTTTTTAAAATCTTTGTAAATTATATTTTTTATGTTTCGCAGTTACCGCCCCAAAATAGCTCCAACCTATGACAATTCACCAAATTCTGTGGTACGACTGCTAAGCACAACATTACTCCAATTCATTCAAAAATGTCATATGTAATCAATAGATTGATTTCATTGTCTCAGTCCAAAATTACCCCTGACATTTATCTTAGTTTCTTAATTAAATATAAACAAAAAAAAAAAAAACAGTTAATGAAATGCATTAAAAACTACCACATATTAATTAACATTTTAAATGAGAAATTTTACGCAAAATAACAATTTTTTATGTTCATCACAAAAACGTAAAAGCTTTTAAAATACCCTCTTTTGTTTCCAAAGATCATTAATTAAAGCAGGTATTTTTTTCCGTCTTTATTGTACCGGGGGGTACCTAAACCCAAAATAACAATTCATAAAAGTGTCGAAAACACTCAAACGACAGACTCGACAAGCTCTTAAAGAGCTCTCGATGAGCAAAGACGATGCGACATAATTATCAACTGATAACAGGACAAACAATGACGCAGAAAGTATGGGAAGTGGTCGGTCGATCATTTATGAATGACTTAGTGACTCACTCACAAGCTGTTTAAAAAGTCTAAAGTGCATCATAAAAGACAAAACGCAAAATAAACGCTAATCGGGCACACTTTGAGCAGGTACGCTTGTTCGAAATGGTCTATTTAAATTTTACACACAATAAAAGTGGATGTTACAGTTTTAAGAAACAACAAAAACAAAAAAAAAAAAAAAAAAAAACAAAAAAGAAAACCAGCCTCTTGTTGCTTTGCTTTTCTTTTTGACCAGTAAAACGTTTTAAAGTCAATTTTTATATTTTACTGATATCACAGGCTGAGCGTTGACCATTTAATTGCCTCGAAAAGAGCGGCTTTAACGCTGACCAGTGAGTTTCTATTGCTAACCCATGCGAGTCCAGACTCAATTTAGACATTTTCAAATGCTTAGATTTTTATAGTGTTCACAATTAACGATACCCAGTTTTACGTCTTTTATTTGTGCTTATTCGTATCTACATATTTACTCAATTTTGTCTGTTTGTGTTTTATATTAGCTTGTAATTTGTCTGTGTTTGAATCTGTATAAATTGTTGTTTCCTTTACGAGCGCAATTTATTAATTAATCTCTTAATAAAGTTGGTAATTTTATGATGTCGTATATTGAGATTTTATATAAGAGTCGTTAAGATAAAACTATAGGTTCATAGAAAACAGGTATTGATTCAGTTAAATATGTTAGAAAAATTAAGGTTTCTCTAATATCTGAGAGAGAAACGATAATTTGTTTCAAATATTGATCGTATTCTAAATAAAAGGAGCTTGAATTTTTTTTAATATTATTAAATTAAAAGAAAAGTTTAAAAGAAAGGTTAAATAGTGTATTAAGGTTTACGATTCAAGTTTTTTAGAATATCAAGAATTCGAACTAGATCTTTAAAACTTTATTTCTGAAAAGATAAATTTATCTTGAAGAGAAAATATAAAAATCGCCACAATGCAAAGTGCGTTGATCCCATACAAAGACGGGAAACAAATAGAAGGAGTTGTCGGATTTAAGTAGAATTCCACTTTTCTCTACGTAAATATGTATTTAAAATATAATAAAACAGTAATTCCTCCAGTAATTTTACCAAAATAAATAAATATACTTTTTAAATAATCGGCAAATACTGTTATTTTTGACGTGACGAAGTTACGTTTTACCGCGCAGGTTTCCAAAAAAGTTAAAAAAAACATTTTTTCAAAATTCATCGGCGTTGCATTGAATTGTTACTCGCTGAGTATAACAGCTATGATTAAAAAATGGTTCGACCGTAAAGGTTAATTCTTTGACTTCATTACAAAAATAAAACAAAAATTCAAAATATCATCGGGACGCGGTAGGAGCTGCTTAAGCAACGCAACTGAAAATTTGTTACATGGAATTATTACTAGCTAATACTCAGCTAGGGTTAAAAATACGATACACCAATAAAGGCCTGTTCTAAGCCCTCACAACAAAATTAGACAAAAAATTTCTGATGTCATGGGGACACAGAGAGAGCTGTTCAAAGATCGAAAATGCAACATTCATGCAGCAGCGTTGCATTGAATTTTTACTTGGTAACTATATGTATAAGCTACGATAAATGTTTGAAAAAGAACGTAAAGGATTTATACTTGGCCTTACGAAAAAAAAAAATAAAAAAATTCTGACGTCACCAGATCGTGAATATAACAGCATATGTAACAGAAATGTAATATCGTTGCATGGAATTTTTGCTCACTCGGGAGAAGTGCTGCGGCAAATTTTGTTTTACGAAAGCAAAGATGTGTTATTACGCCTCATAACTAAATTACAACAAAGATTCTTATCGTCATGGTTTCAGGGTGGCAACCACATAATGGTCAAAAAATGGTACATCCATGAAAAAACGTTGCATGGAATTTTAACTCTGTGACTACTGACGAAATGGTAAATTTTAAGGAACGAGAATGAAGATGAGGACTTCGGCACATGATAAAAATAAGAGAAAAAAATATACGGTGTCAAGAGGCCCTCACGTAACCGCCTAATGTGAGGCATATGCATCACTTTTGCTGGATTAATTAGTGTTGCTTAGCATGCAACTAAGGCAAAGTTAACGCACCAAGGAAAAGCACAACCAATAGAGCAGCAAATGAAAAAAAATCAAAAGCAACACAAACACCAACACCCACACCAACACCAACACCAACATCAACACCAACATCAACACCAACACCAACACCAACACCAACACCAACACCAACACCAACAACAACACCAACACCAACGTTAACATCAACACCAACACCAACACCAACACCAACGCCAACGTTAACATCAACATTAACATCAACATCAACATCAACATCAACATCAACATCAACATTAACATCATCAACATCAACATCAACATCAACATCAACATCAACATCAACATCAACATCAACATCAACATCAACATCAACATCAACATCAACGTCAACATCAACATCAACATCAACATCAACATCAACATCAACATCAACATCAACAGCAACATCAACATCAACATCAACATCAACATCAACATCAACATCAACATCAACATCAACATCAACATCAACATCAACATCAACATCAACATCAACATCAACATCAACATCAACATCAACATCAACATCAACATCAACATCAACGTCAACATGAACATCAACATCAATATCAACATCAACATCAACATCAACATCAACATTCAACATCAACATCAACATCAACATCAACATCAACATCAACATCAACATCAACATCAACATCAACATCAACATCAACATCAACATCAACATCAACATCAACATCAACATCAACATCAACATCAACATCAACATCAACATCAACATCAACATCAACATCAACATCAACGTCAACATTAACATCAACATCAACATCAACATCAACATCAACATCAACATCAACATAAACATCAACATCAACATCAACATCAACATCAACATCAATATCAACATCAACATCAACATCAACATCAACATGAACATCAACATCAATATCAACATCAGCATCAACAACAACAAGAATCACCGTCACGTCAAAACATACGGGTGTGTCCACGACACAGCAACTCTTTTTTATGATAGTGGTATATCTTGTGTGTACAATCCTATATAGCTCATAATATTGAACAATGGCGCGGTAATGAATTTTTTTCTGAAAAAATAGACATTTTGTTGAATTTTCACATACAGGGTGGCCAAATACAAGTTTTTTTTTTAAATGCAATAAAATGAACAAAATTATACTTTTTTCTTTTAATATTTATTTACTTTTATTATTATTTTGGCTTTATTAGCAAGACCAAACATTCCCTTAAATTCTGGAATGCAACGTCGTTCAAATGGCTGCCTTGGCTGGCTTCGCAGTAGCGTATTCTGCTACTGCAATTTTCCAAGAACTTGTTGATGGTTTCGGGCTGTAGCTAACGAATTGCTTGGACGATTTTCACCTTAAGTGCTTGAATCGAATCCGGATTGTTGGCATAACAATGGTCCTTTACGGTTTCCCACAAGAAAAAATTACAAAGGGGTTAAATCGCAGCTCCGAGGTGGCCAATTGACATCGCCAAGACGGCTGATAACGCGATTTGGGAATTTGGTGCGCAAAATATCGATTGTGGCATGGGCTATGTGGTACGTCGCGCCATCCTGCATGAACCAGAGATTTTCCAAATTCATGTCTCCAATTTCAGTAAAAAAAGTCGGTTAACATGGCTCTGTAACGCCCACCGTTGACCAAAACATTGTTCCCTCATTTTCGAAGTCTCACATTCTCGGCTACAGCAGTCAATGACGATGACGGGGACCATGAGTTTTGTCCACTAGCATACCAGTCTCAAGAACTTTTCGCACAAACTGCAGTACAGCAGGCGCGGTGGGTACTTCATTTCGGTCAAAACTTGTTTTCAAATAACGCACTGTTTGGGCTACACAACACTCACTTTGGAAATAAGTTTCCAATATATCCCAACGTTTTGCAAGCGTAAAGCGACTCATTTCTTTCCGAGGAGGTATGACACTGACTTTATGTTAAGATTTCGAGCAGGAATCAGCTGTCAGTGCCAAAATAACCTATGATTTCAAAAGAAACCACTAGATGGCCCAACCTGCATATAAATTCAATTAGCGTGAGTTAGTGTTGCTTAAATTCGGAAATAGCTCGGCCGATTTTAATAATTTTTTTGTTTTTTTTTTGTAAGCCTCATACACTAAGAAAAAAATATTAAATTTATCCAAAACCTTTTTTAATTTATCCAAAAAGTGAATAATTTTTGCACCAATAACGCATTTGCATAAATCGACTACGTAAATATTTAAAACGTATTTAAATACTTTCTTAATGAAATAAAATATTTAAATATATAAACAGATTAAAAAAAAAAATATATTAAAATAATGCACGAATTTTTTTAAAATATCTTTAAAATATTTACTATTTGAAAATAAAACTTTCGCAATTAAAGAAAATTTATATAAAAATATTGGATTTAAATACGATATTTAAATTTAATATGTTGTTAATGGTTTTATAGTATTATTTTTTTCATATTGCACCAACCATGATACAAGGTAGCCTTGACAATTGGCTATTTTGTCACGAGCTGCGTCCATCAAATGCCATTTGCCTGTATATTTTATTTTCTTTTTTACTTTTTTCCATAATATTGCACCAACTGTCAAAAATAGTATAAATAAGAGAACGAAAAAGTAGGAAAGAAAATAAAAAGCAAAATGCAGGCAAATATGACAATCGGTGCAAGACATTCGTGAGAAAATACCGAGTTGTGACTCCACTCTACATAATTGAATCATGCGATCACCCATCGGACTCACAAAACATCTCCCCAAACATTCAAGCTATATAACCCTCGCAACAAAAACCAAACGAGAACTATAAGAAACCGAAAGCAATAATCTTAATTCTAAAAATTTCATTGATAAACTGCAGGAACAGAGTGAGATGTTGTTGCTATGTGGTATACATACAATTTAAATACGAAAAAAACGAGTTGTAAGGAAAATATTTGATTTATCAACGTAAATATTTAAATAAAATGTATACACAGGCGTAGATAATGTTAATATGCGTTATTTCCCTTAGTATACTGATGTGGTTTAGGAAAAAAGAAAATTAGGAAAAACCCGAAGGAACAGCGGAAAAATAAAAAAAAAAAACGAAATTGGTTATTTTTCGTGTCGTTTTACAGTGTTCGTTACAACTCCAAAGAGAGGACAAGCTGGTCTACGAAGTCAGACAAATGCGTGGCGATCAACTTCACGTGTAAACCGCACTAAAAACAGTCCGAATTATTACGTCCGAATAAGTCGCATACCTATGACAAGAGTAACGCATTCCTTTATGCAAAGTGAACCGTGCAGTTCAACGAACAAAAGCAAGTGAAATAGAAGCGATAAAATAACGGGACACCGAAAATGCAAAGACCGCTTTTACATTGATCAAGACTTGAAATCAAGTCTGTGAGTTTGTGTGTAATTCGCCGCACATCGAAAGGCTAAGAGAACACTTGCGCTGTACCCTCAATTTTTGGGCAATTTTTTGTATTCCCTTTGTGCTTTTCGCTGTTTTGACAAAGCGCTTCACATGACTTTTCGTTTACTTGCGTGCGTTTGGTGGTCTGATAGAAAACAAGCAAATAAGTTTGTTCTGCTTTGCTGAAGTTTGTAAGATATTTTGGTTAATTCTTTATATTTTGTGAAATATTGTTTTTTTAACAGCAAACAATGAGTTTTAAATGGAAGAATTACTAAGTAGCTATTATTGCTCTGACTTAAAGAAGAAATGGAAGGGACTTCGGACTCAGTTTCTTTAGTAGTGTTGCTCAATTTACAGTTAAAAGAAAAGCGGATCTGGAGTAGAACATATTTACAAACTGAAGATGTGGTGTTTTCATGAGTTATCATTCCTTCAACTACACACACAGATGAGACCTAGGAGCTCCAACATTGTAATGCTTTGTTCAATTTATATTTGTGCAGTTTGTAATTAAATTGTTTTTTCTTTTTTAGGAATGTGAAGATTACGACGTCCAGCCCATAACCACGAAAAAAGCAAGCACATCGAAGAAAACAACAAATCCATCCAAGGTTCCCACAGTCACCTTTAAAAAAGATTTTGACAACTTAAAGGAACTTATTCTCCACGAGCAGAGCAAAAAAATTTTGATTGGCTTGGTAAACAAGTGACCGAACAAATTGAGGAATTGGACGAGGTAGACCAGCCAAATGCGGCGTGAGAGGTACAAAATATTTTAAACAAATATTGGAGAGCAAAATCCAAAACTCAAGACACACCTCAACATCATCAGCACCACCCTCCTTTCCGCTAATAGACATTTTAGAGATGTCTATGGACGGAGTCTTCGATGTCGATGATTTTAGAGCAGTGGTCGGCAACGCACACAACCATACAATGCTTCGTATTTTAATGTAACGATGTGCGTACACTGAGGCAAATTGCACGTAAAAAAGAAAACATTCGCGCCGATAATTTCACAAAAAAAAAAAAAAAATACAGTTTCGATAGTATCGTAAGTGTAGACGTAGAATTTTTTTTGCTTGATATATTTGGTGATGAATTTGTTGTTCTTATAAATTTTTATGTTGATTAAAAATAAATGTAATTCAATTTTATGTTTAATAAATGGAAACATATATTTCGGAAAAATATGAATTTATTGTTTTTCCTGCAGTAAAGAACTTAAATATATTTTAAATTCAATTGAAAATTTCAATATTAGCAAACAAATATATCTTTGTATATATTAAATACAAAATGTAATATATTCATACGTTTCAATAACAACAACAACACCAACAACAACAACAATGGTGTCTTTCGATATTATACTTTTTCTTGGTAACTTTACGTCCACATATTAAGCATTCTGCCTATTCTGAGAAATTCTCATTAAAAAAAAAATTCTTTTTCCCATTCAACCTCAAACATGTTATTTAAAATAAAAAATAAGGTATATTATAAAAAAATCTTAATATTTTCTGATTCAATATGAACGGCTTATACTTTCTTTTAACAGTGTAAGCACCCTTTCTAGCGACAGCTTGTATGTGGCTGAAAATAAACACGCAAATTTACTGAAGCAAAAAAAAATCTGAAGAAAGCATGCGACGCGAACTTGCTCACTCGACAGTTGGCATAAGACTGAAGTTCGTCTATTTAGCTTCTGCTTCACATGCATAATAGCTAAAACGCAATACTGCGTTAGGTCGGTCGGCCTTTGACCGTACTTTGGTCTCCGTTGTAAAAACTTTACGATATAAGCTGTCAAAACGGACGACCTCAAACTTTGCAAAACTCAATGTTGCGTTGTCAGATCGTGCGTCTGTCTTTTTGGTGATGCCAATAAAAGCAGCTATACTAAAGATCCCACAAAACGTCCCTTTCTCCGAAATCATACAATTATAATTTTAATCAATGAAAAATTAAGAGATATTGTCATAAAATCATTAAGAACCATAAAACCTACTTTAGAAAGCTAAGATCTTTTTATTAAGTATATTTTTTATTAATATAATCTGTGAAATAATGAAAAATGTCACATATTAATGTGAAAATGCGGACTAGAAGCTTCAAAATAAATGATCGCTTTCGAATTTAATGATAAAATGTAAAATTAAATTAAAATTTAAAATGAAATTTCTGGAAACATATTTCAGTTTTTATAGCAAAAAATTTTTCTTTGATTATTCGATATTTTTATACATATATATTTATATATGTATATTGTTTTTTTTTTTAATTGTGATTGCTTGATGTCATTATTTTTCTCGTTTTTATCAAAATTACTGCTATTTACTATTATTATTACTGTTAATTTCTGCCGAAATTTTTGCAAATTTTGAGAGCAAAATGTAGGAAATTTTGCAAATTGGAAATATGTATGGAAATATTCATGTAAATTTGTGTACAGAAGTTTTTTGGTACGGTGCGTCTTTTGTTTTGGCAATTTCAATCATTTTTTTATCCACCTTGAACACCAGAGGGCGCTTAAGTACAAATTTAAAGAAAATAGGTATATAGTGGTTTTCATGTACGCTGAGTGTTTTGCTGCTATCTTTTTGGACCCATATTGAACACCAGAGGGAGCTGTAGTAAAATTCTTTATGCGATTAGAATGAAAATTGGTATATTGTGGTTTTGAGGTACGGTGAATATTTTGGCGCTATCTTCTTTCATCCAACTTGAACACCAGTTGGTGCTGTAGTAAAAATTTTTTACAAAATAGCCTAAAACTACAATATGCCTATAATAGGCGTTTTATAGGTGACATATGTAAATATTTACAAAATATAAAATTTTTCTTAAATTTAGTAAAATTAAAAAATTTTTGTTATTTTGATACCAAAAATACTAACATATCTTCAATACTGCGAACATTTTAATTACAATGAAATTTTTGTAATATTTGTAAATTGTAAAACTAATTTAAATTCAAATTTGCAAATTTTCAACTCTTTTTAAAAACTGTAACACTTATTAGCAAAAATTGTTTCAATTTTACGCAAAAATTAAGAACCGTTTTTGTGATTCAAATAACAAGGCCCTCCCCTTGATTTTTACAAGTTAAAAAAAGAATTTATTAGAAAAAATTATCTTAGAAAATTGTAATAAAACTCGTTAGTAAATCATAAAGAGTGGAAAAATTCTATTCGGACTCAGAGACGATTATTTGTTAAGGAATTTCTGGCTAACGGGGTATTTATAGTAAGTTTTATTTTTTATTTAAAAACTACTGGTAACGAAAATTTTTGAGTACAAATATTTCATTTTAATATGAAAAAATCCCACCTCGAATTTTCTTATTCTTTGACAGTGTTATATTTATCATTTCATTCTTATTATGCTTTTATATTTATCATTTGATATTTTGTGTGCAATTGCAAATCTTGCTAGCAGCAATAAATTTGCATGTACTATTTTTTTTTCAAAGTAAAAATACAACATTCCTTTGTGTGTTATATTATTCAAACACTGATATTATGGGTATTCGTCCTCAACCAACCTCATTAAAATATCTAACTGCTCAATATATAAGTTAGCCATTTTGCACAAATACCCTTATCATATTATTTATAATATACTAAAAAATGTATACATTTTATTAGGATATATAATTGATGTTCAACTAGCTAAATTCATCAAAATCATTACTATACTACTTAAGCAGCATGTTAATTTAAAAAATTTTATCAATTTAAAAAAAAACTTGCATCAAAATATAAATTCCCAAATTAATCCTATGAAAATCTTAGTTTTCCATCGGAATCCAAGAATACCCACATTTTAGCATTTCTCAACGAAAATGCAACCCAGCGTTAATATGGAATGTCAAACGCACGAGCTAGTTGAACATGTCTCTACTCATTGCGTTGATCGTACTTTACCCCTACAATAGTTTTTTACGGGATGAGGTCGACGCAAAGTATGAGGTCGAATTTAGTGTTGCTTCATAAGAACCCATTGTTTCTAGTCTAGCTGCCAAAGGCCGACCGACCTAACGCAGTATTGCGTTTTAGCCATAAGGCACTAATACTGATGCGTTGCCCGCGGGCATGCTTTTGCCGATCACTGTTTTAGAGTCATGTAATGTAATTTTTCTTCAATTTAAATTAGTCCCAATCAATTCAAATCAATTAGAAACAATTCATTTTTTTTAATCAACATAAATTTGTATTCAATACTGAAACTGAAACTGAAATGTAAAAGGTTTTTATTTTCTTATTTTCGATGTTAAGATTTATTTACATATATAACTATATATAATACACTGTACATAATACATTATTTATAAAGAAAATAAATTAATGAAAAAAGATTTAAATGAAGTATTATTCAATTAAAAGTTGTTATTGAAATTAGTGATTTTAATATCTAGATGCATCTCATTTCATATTTTAGCAGCTTGACAGTTAAGTTTACCTTCTTCGTTAAAATATTGCTTGAATTGCTGTCTTATGTTCTCCGCTTCACCTTTTGGTGGATTATGAAGTGCTCTGACCGTGGTGTTATTACTTCCACTTTCTTCTCTAGCATTACTTAACGTCAATTCACATAATTTCTATAAGGAAGTTGTGAAGTGTGCAACGCATGCAAACATAATTTTTTTCAACTATTTCAACATGGACATTCATTGGTCCTAAGAACACCCGAAACCTATTGGAAAGAATTCCAAAAGCATGTTCTACAACACGCAAAGAAAAAAAAAAACGTTTATTGCCAATTTGCCACAAACGAACTTCGTTTGTCGTGCTTGGGATCGTTATTTGCGAACGTTTCAACAGTTGTCATAATAATAAATCAGTCGCGAGAAACGCGTCATTTAGTTGCAGGTAATTAATTTCGTTTGTCATATACGCGAATGATTTTTAAATTGCAGCAATTGAAAAATTGTTTTTCCCAACCAAAAACTTCGATTGTTTTTCCTTTCGTTGTATACACATAACTCTTATAATTCAGAGTTACTTTATGGAAAAACTGTTCTATATAAGCAAATTGGCAATTTGCTAACTAGGTGGACGGAGATAGCAATAGAGGCGCGATTAGTACAATCCATAAGAAGGCGGACGGACATAGGGGGGAAAGACAATTAATAAAATAAATAATAACGACCGAAATAGCTTGCGGTATGTATAAGATATATTTTTAAGTTGACGACTGAATATTCGTTTGTCGCAAATACAACTCGCAAACGAAATGTAGTTGTCAACGGATAAACCTTTAGAATGTGCTTTTGTAGAGGAAAAGCGTCATCCGATACTATGACATAGGAAAGATTGCGTCCTCTACCAACTGTTAAATTCGGTGGCAAGGATTTCTCTTCATCTAAGATTCTTCTTAACGGGCTTTGCTAGAGTACGCCAGCATCATTTGAACGCCCATTGCAACCGTTGTCCACAAAAAAAAAAAATTTGCAATTTGCGTCGACCAACGCAAGTAAAATTATGTTGTCTGTGCCTTTATAATTATGACAATAAGCACCCGATTTATGTGGCGGCCGAAAAGTGATATGCTTGCCATCAAGAGCATCGAGGCAGTTTGGAAATTGCCACTTCAGTGCGAATTCTTTGTCGAAACATTCCCACTCGCAAGGACTGTTTGGCATCTTTATATGTGGAAAAGAAACGAAAATCAATTATTATACATATATTCAAACATTTAGTAAAATGCATTATACATTAAAAAATACCTTTACATATTGCTCTCTAAATCGCATATATAAAGCTGTACACACTTCAGGAACCATGCGACATATGTATAAATGAAGTGGACAATTTCGTTTGATAATTTAAGCTCCTGTATGATTCATCTATTATGAAAAAATAATGAAGTACAATTCAAAATGAAATGAAACTTCACAAACATACCACTAGCAAGAAACCTCAACGTCATGGCCAATTTTTCTTCTTTTGGAATGACACCCTTATTTGAGTGTCGTTGTGCTGACTGTCCGCCTTGATTAAATTGAGTGAAAAGTTGAACTGCGTTGAATTCATCCTCAAATAATTATTATATGAAGTCGCATCTCTTTGTAGCAGTTTAATTTGTTAAGAATGCAAATGACCCATCCTTATCACGCTCGAGCCTCCAAGGTTTTATCCATTTTCGCTTCTTTTTTTTTCTTCGGGCTACCTTCTGCACATGTCAGGGAGACCTGTGAATTTATTTTTTTTTTTAATTCATTTATTTGTCCGCAATTTAACAATAATACATACATATTTAATAATAGCACAATGAATACTATACACTAGAATTAGTAATATTGAAGTAAATGACCTTATAGGTACTCAATACAATCTTTATATTTAAATTGCTTTTAATTTAATTAATACTAGTATCGCCTGTGGCCGAAATCGGCCATCTCTTTCTGTAAGGTAACGAAACTTAAGTTGTTTTTCACATAATTAATTATGAATTGTTATTAATTTGCATGGAAATTCTTAATGCTTACCTTGACGCTATGAGAAAAATAGTGTTAAAGGACAAAAAAGGAAGCATATATGCGTCAATAACAAAAATGTATTAGACATGTTATATTCATTTAAAGTAAATAAATAAATTAAAAGTAAAGTAAATAAAGTAAAAGTAAATAAAGGGTAGAAAAGTATAACAAATAAATCAAGATAAATGATAATTCTCAAGGTAATAGTAGCAAGCAGCAGTTTTTTTGTTTTTTTAACGCTGAGAGATTTTAAGAGAAAGCAACAATCACAACAACAACAACAACAACAACAATAACTCTACTCAGCTCTTTTTAAGTGTTTGCGTCATTCCCGCATTCTACTCTTGCTTTTGTAAGCTACAGCAGTGATGTTCAACAGAGCTTTGTCGCTTTGTAATTTCTGATTATCCCATTGGTAAAAAAAGCGTTTTACATTTGTTAACTTTTACTTATCTTAATGACAACATATTCGAATAAAAATTATATTGTGCAAATCTGCTCGAAAATACCTATCCATCGATATAAGTATTATGTGAATATGTTGAAGGTAACATAGGAAAAAAGGGAACACAAACTTTTTTGTTTGCCTATTAATATATAGATTTATTTTTTTATTGGTCATACTTTTCCTCAATATGTGGATTTATTTTAAAAGAAAAAAGGGTGAGAAAAACTTTTATTCCTGTGAATTTATAAAATGTTATGAAAACATCAACAAATATGTGGAAATTTATTACTTACCCAGGTAAACTTCATCATCACTTTTGTCCGATCCAAACACTTCTATCGCAGCTTCAGTGCACTCAATTAATTTTTAAAGACTTTTATAAAATTTAAAGTCTGTTCTTTCACCTTTCCTTATACTTCTCTCACCATCAAACTCAAGACTTGACGAGTGGAAACCGGGACTAAACAACACAGAGGGGCATACATAAGAACGCGCATAACTCGATAACGGATCGTCCGATTCGAGCTGTCTTTTTTTTTATTGTGCTCGTCTCCGACGAACCCACGCCTACTTCCCGTACAAAGTGAATTTATCAAAAAACAATTGCGAATATTTTTCGTTAAAACTATAACAAAAATGTTTTTACAGATAAACATTTCATTGACTGCTTTAGACTTTGACTGTACTTTGGTTCGGTCGTAGTAATAATTTAACTTCGGGCCAGTCAAAGATCATTTCTTACTAGTTTGTTTTAATTTTTATCATAATATTACAGTTCAAACGGTTTTCAAAGTTCAAAATTGGTAAAAGTTGCACGAAGATTGGCGATTCGATTCGATTCGACGTGCAAATCCTTTCCCTCAGTACTGCGGCGAAGTGAATGAACATCTTCGAAGTGTTTCGTTTAATCATTAATTGAAATTCGAGTGGCGGCATTTGTTATCGACCACGAATGTTCGATCAAAAAAAATCAATTTCAGGTGGAATGCTCGAAGTTATCGCAATAAAACAATTAATTTATGGTGAAGCGGAGTTCGCCAGGTCCTCTAGTATCCTAATAAAAATTTTCACAAGAGTTAAACACAATTTATCTGAGTCAACGTTGCATTATAATTTCCCTTTACAAATTCTGGTCATCTTTTTATCTGGTCATGGCAAGATGGATATGTATTAGACAAAAAAGTTTTCAAAATGAGGAAATTGAAATACAGGAAAAGGGCCAGACGAATTTGCTGCTAATTTATACTTTTTCGCACTTTGTTGGAAAAATAGTTAATTATTGAAATTAAATTTGATTGTCCTAAGAATCAAACCTTAATTGAAATATTTGTCAAAATTACTTACATTAAGTAAAATAATTAAATATACTGGCCATTTCAGCCCTTGAAAGGAATTTGACCGAACTTATAAAGATCAAATTGTATTGTTCGTGTTATTTATGTATGTTAATGTTTGCACAGAAATGATCGAAAAATGGACCTACTAGTTTTATGCCGACTCCGAACGACTAACGTGCATGTTTTCAAGAAGCTTTACATCGCATTATTTACTCTCTGAGCAGTGTAATTTTTTTTTGATGGTATGAAGATTTATATTTTTGTAACTTTTCAAATAAATCAATTGAATGGTAAAATTTAACAAAGGTGCCGTGATAAAATTTTGCTCACCACTTCTGCCTTGTTGAATTTTACCATTTGGCACAGGTTCAAAGAATATTTAAAGTTTCCGATACCCCCTGTGTATTTCCTTTAGAAGTTTACATTTGTATCATTTACCGAACTCTTTCGTTATTACCGAACAAATTATTTTAAGCGCAAAATTTTCTTTCTGTTCGTGGTCGTGCTTGCTTCTGCTTTAATTTTGCTTCGATTCCTTTGTATTGTTTTTTGATATGGATAAGTAAGTATATATTATTTTGCATAATTGACATTCGGCTTACCAAATGTTATTGCATTTTACAGATTTTTATCTAAAAGAAAACTAGTTACAGAAACAGTTTCAACTTCTGCAGCCAGCAAGGCAGCCAAAATTATAGCTGAAGAGGGAGTGAGTTCATGCGACAGGTATTTTTGATAATTCAATTTGCCTTAAAATTATAACATTATTGTAATTGTTACTTTTTTAGTGATTCGGAGCAACAAGAAAATGTACAAACTTCAAAAAAGAGAAAATTTCGTTCTATTTGGATTTATGATTTCCCATGGCTTAATAAAAAGGATGCAAATTCCTATTGCGTGGCTTGCGATAAGGCTCTAATAAATCACCTAATGTACCTTAAGAAACATGACAAAGCTCGCGCACATGTTGAAAATGTCACAATTAAAAGAAACTAAACAAAGCTGGAAAGTTGAAATCACTGTCTCTTCAAAAGCAGGTTCATTTTGCTGAACTAATACTCACTACGCTTATAATATCGCACAACCTACCATTCTTGTTCATGGATTTTTTGCCAAATCTGTTTGTTGAATGTTGTCCGAACTCGAAAATAGCCAAGTCAATTAAATGCGCAAGAGCAAATCAACAGATATTGCGACAGTTTTGGGCAAAAAGGCAGCTGACCAAATAATTTCATCACTTAAAACAAGAAAGTTTTCACTTATCGTGGACAAACCGACGGATATTTCGGCGAAAAAAGCATTAGTTTTGGTACTAAGATACTTTTGTTCCATATCTAACAACGTAAAAGATAAATTTCTAGGCTTGCTAGAAATTACAAAGGCTGATGCAAGTGCAATTTTTTCGACAATAACAGACATTTTTCTTAAACCATGAGATACCATTATCAAATTTAATAGGGCTAAGCACCGATCGTGAAAGCGTAATGGCCGGAGAGTTGAATGGTCTAAAACAAAAATTTTAAAATGAGATTGATCTTTTTTACATAAAACGCTCTTGTCATTCTTTGCACTTATGCTCAACATATGTATGCAAAAAGAATTAGAAAAGTAATGTCGAGACATTTATAATCTTTTTTTCACATACATAGCTTAAAAAGAATATACGAGTTTAAGGAATTTCAGGAGTATTGCAATGTAAAACCACACAAAACTTTGGGTGTTTCAATGACCAGGTGACTAGCCCTACAAAATGTGATTAAGAGGATCATTGAACAATTGGAAAGTTAAAATTTTTACTTCATTTCCAATTATTTAGAATTAAATAGAGTCCGTACATGTGATATAGCGCACATTATGAATTCTAAAATTAAAGTATATTTTTTATTATTGACTTACATTCTAAACATAATTAATATTTTATATAAGGAATTCCAAGTTCGAAAAAGTTCGCTTACCATATCTTTTTTCACACATAGAAACAAACAGCAAACTAATTTTTAGTAATTTTTTGAATAATAATTGATTGAAAAATGTAAATTGTTTATCTAAAGGAGATTTAACAGATAGAAGTAACTATTTACCTCTAAAATATATTTTTATGGGAAATAAAGCCGAAATATATTTCAAGTCTTGCAATTTTACAAGAGAAGAAGAAAAGGAGATAAAATCTAATATTCTTTCTTTTTATATCGTACTTTTTAATCAAATAAAATTAAGATTCAACTTTGATAGTGATGAATAAAAGTTTTTATTAATAATAATACCCCAAAGAGTTTTATCGGACTGTGAAGTTTGTATAGAACCACTGCACAGTGTGTAATTTTAATAATCTAGCGGAACTTAATTAAAAAAATTAAAACCTACAGAAATTAAATTTTTTTGCCTTGAAAAATATGTCAATACTTTACGCGTTTTCCTCATTCAAAATTTTTTTCGTTACATCACCAGTGGCGAGAAATTAGCATTGAAAGTGACACAAAAAAGATTTTAAAAAAAATTTTTAAAAATTTAATTTTGTTAATTCGCTATTTTTATCAGTGATAAACAACATATTTGCCACTTTAAATTAAAAACAAAAAAACTGTGCTTGTAATATTTCTTAAATATTGAATCGCTAAAGGTAAGAATAAAGCAAATGTTAGTTGAGATTAATATTAAAAAAAAAATCTTTTTAGAAAATATGTAAAAAAGTAGATTTTTGTTTGTTAATATTCTAAGTTTAAAGTAATTTTTCTAAGATGTACCCTCTTGTACCCCTTTTAAAATTTGTCTTAATTGCTTTTAACGTATATAATCAGCTTTTTAACGTATATAATCAGTTAAATGTAGCTCCTCGTTTTTCCAGCGCTCAAACAACTTTACTGGACTCAACGAAGATCTTATACATCGTTTTCGAATATTACTCGTTGCACTTTCCAGCGAGTCTGAGATAGATGCAATAAAGTTTTCCACCCATGCACGCAAAACAAAAGAAATATATCTTCAACATTACTTCTGATACTATATGCCTGCAAACATTCACAAAATACTATTCTATTCTGAAGCGAGAATAAATTCTTGCATTTTGCCTCTGGGACAGTCATAAGAATCTCAGGAAGCAAGCAACAAAGAATACAGAATTCGTGAAAATTTCAGCAGAAAAACTTGCCGAAAAGATTGCAATAGATACATTCTCAACCGGTTTTTACTATCATCGGATCCACTTTTATCCAGTCGCAATGTATCCAAGCCAATAAATCGAAGAAGGTATCCACTTACGAATGAGCATTTATTATTACTGAAGACTCCTGAACTGCTTCAATCTATTTCCGATGATGACGATGACGACGATTACGAAGACTATGAGGACAACTAATAATGAAAATGTTAAAATAAAAACAAAACATTCAATATAAAATTTACACTTTCTATTTCATTTCCAAATAAATAAAATTGTTGTAGGTAGGCATTGCAAGTAAAATAGCTGTAAAGATAACTTTAATTGTTTTATTTCCACTAATAATTTAACCTATTCCTAATTAATTCGCATTCATTCATTTGAAAATAAAACAAGAGGTTTATTTTATTCTTCACTTATATGGTGATGGCCGTGATAATACTCCGACCACGCCCATTTTTTCTTAAGAATTGTATTGCGGCTTAGAAAATTACCAAAACAAATTTCGAGTCATTATCATAACATTTAGAATTAAGTTCCGCTAGATCATTCAAATTACACACTGTGCACTGCTTAGAAGTTTAAAAAATTTAGTTGATTTTTACTTTGAAATAAGTTTAACACAATGGAAACTTTTAAGATTTTCAAAAAGTAATTTAACGGCTGATATTGACATAAACAGTTTTTGGGAAAAAGTGAGTTATATAAAAAATGAAAGGGGGAAATTTTTTATGGAGTTATATAATTTTGTTTTGAATCTAATGTCTTTGCCACACAATTCTGCAGCTGCTGAACGCAAATTTTCTGATTTGGCATTAATTAAAACCTTTCATTAGAAATAAATTAGAATTCTCTACTATTAATAATATAATGCTAGGAAAAGAATTGCTTAATAAAAGAAAAGGTAACTATGTTTGGTCTGCAAGGAATGAATTTAAATGACTGATTTTCTTTATATTTTCGTTATTTACGTTTCTGTGTATATATATATATATATATAAATATATTATTTCCAATAGAGGTGGGTTTTCCAATAAGAGGTGTTATTGTGAATCGCCCGCTTTTGTGAATCGCTCACTTTGAAAGCTTATATTCTTTGACATTTGACAACTAGAAGTTACGCCATTACTAAAAATGGAACGATACACGCTTCAACAACGCATTGAAATTATTAAAATTCACTACAAAAATGGTGAAAATCTTGCAGTCAGAGTTTATTTTCAGCGTATACAGCGCATTTTCATCTAGGGCTCGGAAAACCCAAGAGTTATTGTTGAGAAGCCTCTCCATCCTCAACGTGTGACTGTTTGGTGCGGTTTATGGTGCGGCGGGGTCATTGGACCTTACTTTTTCGAAAATGAGGTTGGATCAGCGATTTCATTAAAAGGATATTGTCCTGTAAGCGTGGTCGTGGTGGCCATTTGGCTGATGTTGTTTTTCATTATTAATGGCATACCTTCCTCTTTATTATGAAATAAATATCGGATCATTTATCTCAAAAAATGGCATTTTTCTTTGAATACCAAAATAACACCTCTTATTGGGAAAACGCTGTATATTAGACTGGCCATAGTAAGCTTTTTTCGAAATATCAACAAAGTCAGCTTTTAAAACTTGACATTTGGTGCAAAACGAAATGTGTATTTTTTTTTAGCTCAATCCGAATATGCTTAGCACAACCATGTTGACCATTAAGTTTTCTATGAGAAAGAACTTTCGTCGCAGACAAGCCCAGCAAATTTTGGAAGATTTTAACGTAACGTCTAAAGTTATGTTTTTGGAGTAATTTTGGGTACTTTGATTCTAGATTCCTGAAACATCTGTCCTACATTGGGATGGCAAACTACTTCCAAATAAAGAAGGGAAGGAAAAGACGGAGAGACTTACTCTGGTTGTGACAGGAAAGAATATGAAAAAATGCTCGGTATTCCAAAAGTCGAAGACTTCTTTGGCGAAAATACAGCTGAAGCGGTTCTTAACTTTTTACGAAAGTGGAAAATGGATAATTTGGTCGAAATTGTGTGTTTTGATACGACAGCAAGCAACACTGGCATTAATAAAGGTGCTGCTTATTTGCTTGAAAGAAAATTGGGCCGCAATTCATATCAGCGAATTGCTTATTAGGACTGTCTTCGAGTTGTATTTCGGGAAAACATCGGCGCCAGAAGTTCTCCTTTTTAACCGCTTCTCCAAATTTAGGAAGAACATTAACACCAAAGACTTCAAGAGAGGAATATTGGACGAAGAAGTAAAACAGCGTTCACACCGACTGAACTAGAATCGCACAAGGGCTTGTCTTGCGACATTAAAGTCTAATCACGTGCGGGCCGGTAATAAAGAATTATTGCAGCTTTCACTGCTTTTTATTGGTGAAGATGTACCGAATTTTTCGCAATTCCGATTACCTGGAGCAACTTCGCATGCAAAATTTATGTCCAAAGACATTTATTGCTAAAAAATGTTTTTGTTCCGTGAGCAATTTAAAATTACAGCTTCGGAATTGAAAAGCTCACAGCTATCATTGTCTTTTCAAAATGCTGAAGTTGTAGGAGAAATTTTCCGCATAGTTTTGCGTTGCATATCAACACATATATGCTTTTTTGATCACAACTTTTCTCAAGGAAAATTATGTCTACAGGCCAACATTTCTAGTTATCTTTTAAAGATTAGTTATGTGAAACATTTGATTAAAATATAAACTTAAAAATAATGTGCCTTGAAATTGACTTCACATTTATAAATGGCCGCCTTAAATGTGCATGTCCGGTTCAGCGTTGGTTAATAGTCTGTCATGAAATAATTGACAAACACATTTACATCTTGGTACCATAGTTGAGATGAGATTCATCAATGTCAAAAAAAAATAATATCGTCTTATTGGCTTCGATCTTCGATCATAAGCTTGTCATTCAAAACTTGATAAGTGTTTTTTTTATTCACATTTATTTGGGATTGGTTTTGTCAAACATTTCATGTAAACACATAAGTTATATCTTTTTAAATATTTCAACTCCATTTATTTTATTAAGAAAATAAATGTGATTATACAAAAACAAAAAATATCATGATGGTATCAGTGCTTGATTTTTGTATTTTATAAAATTGTCTTTGAATGTCGAAACCCATTTTAACTTTATTTTTTTGATTCTATTTTAGGCCGAATTTGGTCCAAAGATGGCGTGTTAATTTGTATGGATTTCTACAGCTCCATTTCTTGTAATAATTGAGAAAAAGACTATTTTGTTGTTGAATAGTACCATGTGTCACATTTTTTCCAGAATGTTCCAAGTAGTAGAAGAAAAAGTCATACATCCTAAAAGCCGTTCGTGTTCTTCAACGTTTGTGCATAAATCATCAAGAACTGGTCCTTCTAGTTTTATTCTCTACGTAGGTTGACTTTTAAGTCTTGAGATATGACAACACTAATGCAAGGGCAGGATGAAAATTAGGGGGGGCAACCCTTATAAATTTCTTTTTACCATATCTTTCATATCTTTACTATATCTAGTTTCAAAGAAAATGAAGAACCATATACAGTGAAAGCTCCCATATACGGACGCTCTAATAAGCGGGCATCTCCTATAAGCGGACACATTCTTGGGAGCGAACAATTTTTGGTTTTTCCCATACACGAACTTTCCGATAAACGGACGCGGACACACACACATATATATTTATGAAAAAAGAATCTCCCATGAGCGGACACGAAGCTCTAATGAGCGGACAATTTTGTCTTTTTTTTATCACAAACATTACTATTTTTTTCTGTTTTGGTATTTTGTACAGTTCGGGGGTTTTTTTCTTCTTTTTTACGAATTTAGACATAATTTTTTTGCGCTGCTCACTTGTAACGGTAAAGTAAAACAATTAGTTTCAGCGTTTGCTCTAGTTTATGGGTAAATCCATGAGACAATTATAAATACACGGTAGGAGTGACAACTGGCTATTTTCTCACGAGTGTCTTGCATCGACTGTCATTTGCCTTTATTTTTTACTTTTTTTCGTTCTCTAATTTATACTATTTTTGACAGTTGGTGCAACACGAAAGAACTGTCACTCCAACCTTGTAAAATTGTAACATGGGGTAAATCATTGAAATGTTTTGCATAAACAATCCAGTTTAACGTAGACTCTTGCATAATTGCAAAAATTACATACATATTTAATATGAATTAATTTTGTACTCGTTTCGTTGTTAGTTAAAGAATAAAAATTATTTTAAATTAGAATATCCCAATGCCCATTTTTTTAATTTGAAATTTAATATTATTTTTTACGACATTCCCATAAGCGGACATCTCTCTTATGCGGACAAAAAGTGTGTTACTGTTGGTGTCCGCTTAAGGGAGCTTTCACTGTATTAAAAAGGAATTGCATATAGAAACTACTTTCAAAGCCATCGATTAAATAAAAAATCTCAGAGTTAGCGGGTGATTTCCCCCTACCCCTTGACTACGCCCTTGCACTAATGTGAATATGTCATATTTGACATTTTTTTTTTTTTTTTTTTTTGGATTCGCCCGGAGGTAAGAAATCTTCAAAGATACGTATGACCCGTGCCATACGCATGCACGATTTACATTCTAAGAAGTTCCCAGATCAGCCGGACTGAATAGAATGCACCTAAGTGCTAAAACTTACCTCCTATTGGCAAATAAAAGCCTCCACTAAGCACAATTGCTTGACCTTTCAGCGGAAATCAAAATTAAGTAAAGAAACATTTTAAATTTGAGAATTTTTTGCGCTTATGTAAACATCATAAACATCATCGAATAAAAGCACAATCTTCATAATACGAAGATATACAAGACAACATCCAAAGTAATTCACCAGACCATACATAACCGCGTTCATAACTGCTGTCATTCGGCTTGGGGCTACTGTCCAACCCAAGATCCTACGTGGAAAAGAGATGCAACTCTCAAACACCAAACCAATACCAAACATAGCACAGATATACAAGTATATATTGTGCAGGCACAATATATTTATATATTCGGGTCACTAAAATAAGGGAACACCGAGCTAAAGTTATTATTTGGATATGCATTTGGGCCAACGCAGGTAAAAACTTGTATGGAAAAGAGATAAACTCTGACGCACCAAGCCGAGAGACATGAAGTTTAATAAAGAAAGAAGGTATTGTGAGTCTATATCGCCAATGAGTAGTTTGTATAAAAAGGAGACATTGAGCATAATTCTTCTGCTTCTTAAGGAAGGCAGGGAAATAATTTTAAGGCAGGTTTCATAAGGGGGTAGGATAATGTTGGGGTTCCAACGATAATGTAAAGCAAAAAGTAAGAATTGTTTCTGGACCGATTCTAATGCATCGATGTGGACATTGTATTGAGGGTTCCATAAAACGGATGCATATTCAAGAATTGGTCTAACAAGAGAGGTATAAAGTATCTTAGTAGTGAAAGGATCGTTGAATTCTTAAGCCCATCTTTTAAGGAAACCAAGGACACCTCTAGCCTTATTTACGACCAAATTAACTTGAAGATTGAAACGAAGTTTAGGATCCATAATTACACCTAAATCAAGAAAACTATGTACAATTTCTAAGTTAGTATTATTTATAGTGTAATTTATACTATTTGCAATTCGACGTGAGAATGTCATTTGCTTACATTTTTTTAAGTTTAATTTTAAAAGGTTTAAATTACACCACTCCACTAGACTATTTAAATCGGATTGTAAGAGTTGTTGTTCTTCAGGCGATTTGCAAGTTAGAAAAAGTTTTACGTCATCGGCGTACATTAAGACGTAACAGTGTTTTATTACAGGTAGGTCATTTATAAACAGTAAAAATAAAACCGGACCAAGATGACTTCCCTGAGGAACACCTGATGTGACCAAAATATTTTTTGACATAGAATTCTTATATAAAACTTTTTGCGAACGATTCGACAAGTACGATTTAATCCAGTGTAATAGTTTGACGGGAAACCCAATTAGATGAAGCTTTTTCAGAAGAAGATAATGATTAACACTATCGAAAGCTTTGCTAAAGTCTGTATAAATAACGTCAGTCTGTCGTCCTAAAGTAAAACCTTTAATGACACGCGTAGTAAACTCCAAGAGGTTAGTTATCGTAGATTTTCCCTTTAAGAAACCATGTTGAGAGGTGGAAATGGAGGAAGATACGACGTGGGTTATTTGATCAGTTATAATTTTCTCAAATAACTTAGGGATTGCACTTAGTTTTGCGATACCTCGGTAATTGGAAACATCAATTTTTGAGCCGGATTTATGAAGAGGTATTATATAAGATTTTCTCCATATATACACTGAACCAAATATTGTTCTTAAAATCAAAGAATCTCGTTCATAAAGCGAAATTCATTGATTTTTAAGAACTATTCATTGCCCCAAAGAACGAATTCTTTGGCTCAATGAATCGTTGTTCTTAATTTTAAGGAACAGTTCATTGTTCGTGTTCATTAAAATTTTGTTCCAGTTCTTGTGCTGTAATATCTAAAAAACCATTAGAAAATTTTATCTCAATAAGAAACTGATTTTTTAAAGTATATCTTGATATTGTTTTAAAATTTCTAAGGACAGACTAACTTATAGTATCAGTTGTATGTGTCATTAATTAATCATTTTTCTTCATAACATATCAAAGAATTAACGTAAGAACAAAGATTCATTGAATCAAGGAACTCGTACTTTGGACCAATTTTAATGTATAATACATTGGAACAAAGAACTTTTTCTTTGTTATTAAGTACGTTTTTGGTTCTGTGTAGGGAAAATGACCACTGTGCAAGGATGTGTTAAAAATGATTGATAGGGGAGAACACAAACTAATAGAACAATGTTTTAAAATGCAGCTCGGTATTTCGTCAGGACCAGTCGTAAAAGAAGATTTAACTTGTCAAAGGTAATGCATAACTATATTAGAATCTATTACGGGGATTTCAAAAGAGTTAACTGGTGGTAGGTAAGGATATTCAAGACTCGTGCTCAATGGTATATCGGAGTAGGTTGTTTTAAAGAAGTTTGCAAACATGTTGGAAACTTCGATGTCGCAAGATGCTTCTTCATGATTGAATTTCATAAGAGGTGGGAAGCTGGAGGTTTTTCGTTTTGAATTGACAAAAGTGTACAAAAGTTTCGGATTATCTTTGAATTGAGTTTTTATTTTAGCTATATAGGCTGAGTAGCATTGTTTATTTAATAGTTGATATCTGTAACGACAAGAGGAATAGCAAGCGAAATCTAAATTAGAGCCTGACTTTTTATATTTCTTAAATAAGCGATTTTTGGAATTTTTTAAAGACTTAAGCTCACTAGTTAACCAAGGAGGGTTTAAAGGCTTGAAATTACTATTTTGTTTTGGCACAGATAATGAAAAGCAATTTTGCAAGGTATCATTGAAAAACTGCACTGAAGATTCGACATCATAAAAAGAGTACGAAGACCTATTATTTAAAATTGGGGACCAGTCAATCCGCGCGAGAAGAGCATTAAGTTTAACATAATCTGTTTTTTTAAAGTTAAAAATTTTATTATTTTGCGTATTTGGAGCTAATTTATTTTCACTTTCGTTGGCAAGTAATATTGTTATTTCAAGAGATGGATGATAATCATCTTCCGGAACAGAAACTGGGTTCGAACGACGGAGATTTACTGAAGTGCATCTGTCTACAAATACAAGGTCTAGAGATCTACAATTTTTATTAAGAATATTATTAACCTGTTGAAGACACAGATCAGACAACTTATCTAAGAAATCATTTATCCAATCAGAGGCAGAAATAGGAGTAAGAAATTCGGAATCATCGGACAAACTCCAGGACACGGAAGGTAAGTTGAAATCACCTAAAACAATGATAGTATCCATATTTTTAAGCATATTATGGACAATTTCGATGGCATTAATATGGTTTAGGTAAATTATTAAATCACTTTTAGGTGGAATGTAAGAGCAAGTAAGAAAAATAGTATTATTATTAAATTTAACTGTAACACAAATAAACTCCAGATCGTTGGTGCCAAGAATTGTTAATTCCTCAGAAGCAAGCGAGTTATGGACAGCTATCAGAACGCCACCACCGATCTTATCATAGCGATCTTTACGAAAAATTTGGTACTTATTGCACATTTTTTCAGAATTTAATACGCTAGAGCGAAGCCAAGTTTCAGTAAAAATTATAAAGTTATATTCAAAATCAAAACTGTTAATGAAAATATCGGAAAGTTTAGAATTGAGACCTCTAACATTTTGATAGACAAGCTCTAATTTAGACTTGTGATTTTTTAATCGTTTTTTGTATGGTACTGAGGATTATTAGAAGGACGAGGCAAGTGTACAACATTTGCAATACGTGGTTTGTTTTTGAATTCAAATTCATGAACAATTGTATTACGAGGCCAAAAGTTTACATCCACAAGAGTATTAAATAACATCGACATTGACATTGTCATCGTAAAGTTTAACATTTTTAATGGTGAACGTACTCAGAACGTTTTGTCATACGAGTGATATTTGAACTACTTTTCGAAGCACTTTTTCCACTCCGATTGAGGAAGCTCCAAAACATTTGATTTGAACGAATCAACCGCTTTTTCAGGCGTCGAAAAACACTGACCACGCAATTTATTTAAATCTGCGGGAATAAGAAGAAATCATTGGATGCCAAGTCAGGATTGTATGGCGAATGACCAATCAATTCGATGTCTTGAATACTCAAAAACGTTTTTGTTTGAGCTGATGTGTGAGAGCTTTTATTGTCGTGGTAGAGAACGATTCGAATTCTGCGATTGGTTTCCCTGATTTGACCATTCAATGTTGCTCTAATAAAACTTTGGTGACATTTCCAGTTTTTCCGAAAGAACAGGCTACCATTTGCTTCGATGTGCTTCGTGAGCGAACAATTTTTATTGCATTTGGCTCGTCTTGAAAGACCCACACAGTCGATTGTTGTTTAGTTTAGGGTTCATATGCATAAATCCATGATTCCTGATCTTGAGGATGTCATAGACATGTTTTGAATCACCGCGATTGTATTTTTTTTTTATTATTTCTTTCGACCAATAGACTTTTTTTGAGCGATTATTAAATTATGTGGAATTCAATGCAAGCAAATCTTTTTGATGATAAATATTTATGCAATATTTAATGTATGTTGGTCCCACTAATTCCCAAAGATGCCTTTATCTCACAATAGATCACATGACGATCAAGGTTTATCAGTTCGCGTATAGCATCAACGTTTTGTGGCACAAACACAGATTTTGGACGACCTTAACGAAATTCGACCTATAGCGAAGTGCGACCGTGATTGAATTCGGAAAACCAGCGAAACACAGTAGGTAGCTCGAGATGGTGCTTCATCACCAAAAGTCGAAGCGTAGAAAATCATCGCACGAAAATGTTCACGATTTAATTCCATTCTTTTATCAAGATGAATGTTCCAATTCTGAATGGAAACCAATCGCAGAAGACGAGTCATTCTCCACCACGACGATACAAGCTCTCACACATCAGCTCAAACAAAAAGGTTTTTGAGCATTCAAAACATCGAATTGATTGGTCATCCGCCGTACAGTCCTGACTTGGCACCCAATGATTTCTTCTTATTCCCGCAGATCTAAAATAAATTGCGAGGTTGAAAAAAAAGCGGTTGATGGGTTTAAATCACATATTTTGGAGCTTCCTCAATCGGAGTGGAAGAAGTGCTTCGGAAATTGGTTAAAGCGCTTGCAAAAGTGCAAGTTTCCGATTGTAAATATTTGTTTTTATTTGTCTATCTTAAGATTTAAAAGTTAACCCCCGTATCACTATTTAATTCTCTATTTATTATTTGCTCCCTGAGGTTTACCACTTTCTACAGAGAGGTTACGATCGATCAGAAAAATTAATTTCGATTGAAAAAATTTTCTGTTTTAAGCTGGGGCTCGAACCTGGCTTCGAATCGGCATCAAATGGTTCATGCACTCGTCTGCGACCGCCACAAATCGAAATTTCCTTAAATCCTAACCCAAAAATAAATGTGGAGTAAATGGTTGAGTTAGAAACTAGTTCAATTAAGAGTTTAGTAATGTGTTGACACATATATAAGTATAATTGATAAAAATTAAAAACATTCTTCACTTCGTTGCCTTACCATCCACCACTAAGTGTCGCAATAATAAGCATTGTATTTTATACCGAAGGATACACTCCTGTTGTTTATCTTGATTGAACGTCATTAACGTTCAGTTGCTAACCACTTTGTTTATCTAAAGAAGCGTTCTTTACTTTAAATTTACTTTCATATTTATGACATGTCTGGTAAATGTGGACTGAGTATGAGGATGTGGCTATGACTTTAAAGCAATCTTAGGATCCTTTAATGACTTTATGGATTTTTGATTGCTTTCATTTATAGTTGAGTTCAATGTTCTGCATGGGAACGCATGGGTTTGTATTGATTTAAAGTTCGACGTTGAATGCGTGGGGATTTTGTATCGACGACGTGTTGACGACGCGACAATATCGGGGCGCCTGACAAAGCGTCAACAACGACGAGCTTGATTAATTTTTTTTCGAACCCACACATATGGAGACAAAGTCACGTTTTTTTTACTAATTTTCTTTAACTCGTTTTTGTTGTTGTTGTTGTTGTTGTCGTTGTTGTTTTCTCTTACGATTTCGATTGAGCACAGCAATTAATCAGTCTTCCACTCTACTTAGCCACAAAAACATCAACGTTATGGTAGCCCCTATATGCCTTGAAGTTTGTTTGTATGTGTGTGCGGATGAATAAAGTTTCGCCCTTAAGACCACCATCAATCAGTTAACTTGTTGTTGGCAACGCGATCTCATCTCAGACAGACGCGTGCTATAATTTTTAGTGCAAAAATGAAAAAGCGTCAATTTGTCACACACACTCCATAGTGGACATGCCATATTGTTGTTGTTCCTGTTGTTGTTGTTATTGTTGTTGTTGCTGCCCCCTTGTTTGCTCCAAATCAGGCTTAATTGCTATGTGCGCGGCACGAGGCAGGGAGCAGGGGGCACAAAATACATTTCGTTGGAATTTTAAGTGGTCGCTGACAACGCCGTCGCATACAGTTTGCGACCATTTAGCTGTTTAGTGTTTATTCTTTTTTTTTTTTTTGTCTCTCCAAAACAAAGTCATCATTAATGTGTTATCACGTTGTTGATGGTACTGGGAGGGGTATTGTGCTTGTTACCTTGCCGTATCAAGCAGGTTTATTTGCTTAAAGCTTAGGCTACACAAGGTCGCTTTACATTGCTTAGAATTTGTTAATTTTTAAAAATTTTGAATTTTATTAAAAAAAAAAACATTCTTTTTGACTGTTTACAGCTAATATGTGGGTGTCTGACGCACTTTGTTGATTCTAGACTTCAATCTCGGCTCCAATAAATCACTCGAATGCATCGTCTGCCTTTTGTAAAAATTTCTTCTCTTGGCTTTTAACGTTGACCAAGCCGGCTGCTGCCCACTTGGGTTAAAATGTTAAAAGTGTGAATTAAGTTTAAAATGTCTTTTATCTCGTTGTATTGTTGTAGTTTGTTTTGTTGCTGTTGTTGTTGTAATATTGTTGTAATAATTAATGTCGTGCCATTTGGTGTCTCTTTGTTGATATCTTTACAACTTTTAGGAGCCAGCAGAAAAAAAAAAACAAATCCAACTCATCAACGGATTATCCCAGTATAAGTTGTCGAAGAAGAAGTCATGAATAAGTGTACTTTTGTACCCCTCCACCGAGCCTCTGAGTAAACACTCAGTATATGCAGCTTACACTCAAAGGAAAAAAAAAACGTTTATCGCCAGTTTGCCGCAAACGAACTGCATTTGTCGTGCTTAAAATCATTATTTGCAAACGTTACAACAGTTATCATAATAATAGTCAGTTGCGAGAAACGTGTCATTTAGTTGACGGAAATTAATTTCGTTTGTCATAAACACGAGTGATTTTTAAAGTGCAGCAATTGAAAAATTTATTTTCCCACCTAATAACTTCGTTTGTTTTTCCATTCGTTGTATAAACACAACGCTTATAAGTCAGAGTTACTTTTTGGACAAATTGTTAATATGTAAGCAAATTGGCAATTTTCTTAACACGCGGACGGAGAAATCAGCAGAGGTACGATAAGTGCAATCCATAATAAAACAGGCGGACATAGAGAGGACGATCCTCATAAGGCAACGCGTGAGGGTCAGGGGGCGACCTTCACATGGCAACGTGTCTGACTGCCTCAACCTGGTGAGGCCAGCATTATCCATGTTGAAATTGTCTCAAGTCGACTCAAACCTCTCCGTGATATCTTATAGAAACGGCAAATTGGCAACCGTTAGTTTGGGGGTTAATCTGAGCGGCGTGCTCCTGCCTTTAAAAAGGTTGTGCGTGGGGTTTGAAGCCCACCACGTAAAAACACATGAAACAAAAAATAGGAAAGAAGATAAGAATGATCACCAAATCTGATGGCGACTACCGCAAACGAAAAACTGACAATGATTTACGGATATGCACTTGGGACTTCCGAACCCTTATTTGGGATGGTGCCTCTATCCAACTGATAAATATCTAAGAAAGATACAAGGCTGATAGCACTGCAATCCAAGAAATGCGATGGAAGGGACAGGGTTGCTCACGGCAAGCATCTTGTGATATCTACTACAGCGGCCATGCGGAGAAGCACGAGTTTGAATGCGGATTCGTGGTTGGCAAGAGACTACGGCATCATATCCTGCAATTCACACCTGTGAAGGAACGACTTGCCATTATCCATTTCAAGGCAAAATTTTTCAATATAAGCCTGATATATGCGCACACTCCGAGAGAAGACAAAGACGATAAGACTAAAGACAGTTTCTACGAGCGCCTTGAAGAGACCTATGAGCGCAGCCCCCGCCACGACATGCCACGATGATAAAAATCGTGCTTGGTGACTTCAACGCCAAGGTGGGAAAAGAAAATATCTTTGGTCCGACAGCCGGAAAGTTCAGCCTCCACGACAATACCTCCGATAACGAAATGAGACTGATTGACTTTACCGCAGCGCGAAACATGGTCGTTAATAGCACTAGATTCAAGCATCTCAATATTCATAAAGCCCTTTTGCTGTCTCTTGATCAAATGACGCGCAACCAAATTGATCACGTTAGAAGGAATTCACTCTTCGAGTGTTTTAGATGTACGCACGATCCGTGGTGCCAATATAGACTCGGGTCATTATCTTGTCGCAGACAAGATCCGTACACGTCTGTGCGCATCCAAGAATATGCGCAATCCACCACAGAGAAAGCTAGACGTTGAAATGCTGCAATCAAAACGAACAGCCGAAGACTTCACTACTCGATTCTCATTCTTGCTTCAAGAAGCACTGCTCCGATCGACGATATATGCGCGCAGTAGAATCACATTTCCCCCTCCATGCGTAAGGTGCCGAAGAGGTGATTGGCTATCACAGCCCTTAGTAACGCGTGCTGCTAAGCAGTGATACAAAGAGAAGAGGATGAAAGAGAGATGCATTTTCAGGCGAAAGAAAAGAGAAGCGGAAAAGCGTGAGTGCGATAAAATTGAGATGCATGCTGACAGGAATGGTTTCAAGACCGGGGCCTCTTCCAGCAATGATGAAAACGGGAATCAAATGACAGATATTCAGAGTACACTGATGATGTAGAAAGTACATTTCTCTAGGCTTCTGAATGGTGATGACGACAACATTCCCACCAATAGAGATGATATCCCGGAAACTCCCATTTTGGACGACAGCGTTAAAGTTCCGCTGCCCGACCTTGTTAAGTCTTAAAAGCTATGGCTCGGCTTGAAAACAACAAAGCCGTAGGAGCCGATTCTCTTCAAGAATAGAGACGAAGCTCTATTTAAATGCATTCATGAGCTCCTATGCAGAATATGGTCGGAAGAATGCATTCCAATACACAAGAAAGGTGATCCCACCATTTGCGCCAAGTACCGTGGGATAAGCCTTCTTAATATCGCATATAAGGTCCTGTCTAGCGTATTATGTAAAATACTGAAGCTCATCGCAAACCAGCTGATTGAACCTTATCAGTATGGTTTCAGACCTGGCGAATCCACCATAGACCAGATAATTACGCTACGACAAATCTTGGAGAAGACCCTAGAGAAACAAATCGAGGCACACCATCTTTTTGTCGATTACAAAAGCCGCCTTCGACAGTCCAATAAGAAATCATTTATATTCCACCATGAATTTGGTATTCTTGCAAAGCTCATCCGCCTTTGCAGAATGACACTGAGCAACACCAACAGCACAGTTAAAATCGGGAAGGATCTCACTCCTCCATTCGATACCAAACGAGTTTTCAGACAAGGTGATTCTTTATCGTGCGACTTTTTCAACCTTATGATGGAGAAGATCATCCGAGCTGCTGCTTTGAGACGCAGTGGCACGATATTCTACAAAAGTATTATGCTGCTGGCGTATGCTGATGATATCGATATCATTGGCCATAATACGCTCAAAGTCAGTACAGTATTCTCCAGATTAGCGAAAGAGTTTAGTCAAATGGGTTTTACAGTGAACTCAGATAAGACGAAATACCAAGTGTCAACAAATAAACAGTCCCAGCGTCTTGGAAACCACGTCACTGTTGAGAACATTATCTTTGAGGTTGTTTAGGACTTCGTCTACCTGGGATAAAACATAAACTCTTTCAACGATGTCAGTATTGAGATAAAACGAAGGATAACACTTGCCAACAGGTGTTAATTTGGGCTGAGTAGGCAATTGAGAAGCAGAGCCCTCTCTCCACGAACAAAACTCACGCTCTATAAGTCACTAATCATGCCCGTCCTAGTATATGCAGCACAAACCTGGACGTTGAGCAGTTCTGATGAAAAGATTTTGGGAGCCTTCAGGAGAAAGATCCTTCGAAAGATCTTCGGTCCAATCTGCGTCAATGGCGAGTACCGAATTCGATAGAACCACGAGCTTTGTGAGCTTTATGCTGACATCGACATAGTTAACCGCATTAAAATCGAGCGGCTTTGCTGGCTAGGTCATGTTGAGCGAATGGAAAACGACGCTCCAGTGAAAAAAATATTCGATTTTGTGCCCAGTAGCGGTCAACCCAGAAGAGGAAGCCCACATCTTCGTTGGAAATATAAAGTGTTGGATAACCTGACTACGCTTGGTGTTTTCAACTGGCGCCAGCAAGCACGTCAAAATGTCTTTGCGTTTAACAGAAAGTAAAACTAGTAAGAAATTATCTTCGACTGAGCCGAAGTTAAAATACTCCCACGCCCGAACTAAAGTATATTCAAAGACTTAAGCAATCAAAAAATGTTTATCTGTAAAAACGTTTTTGTTATAGTTTTAACAGAAAATATTCGCTTTTTTTTATTTTTGATAAAGTCACTTTGTATGGGAGGTGGATGTGGTTTTCACTCAATTTGGTTGAATTTCATACACATAGTACATGGTATATATCAAAGTTCATATGGAAAATTTCAAGTCCATATATTAATTTTTGTGAATTTTAAAGAGATTTTACATTTTTGATAAAGTCACTTTGTATCGGAGGTAGGCGTGGTTTTCATCGGATTTGGTTGAACTTCATACTTAGAGTGTGTTTTAAATAAAATATTAATATAATATAATATAAATTTTAAATATAAAGTGCATATATTAATTTTTTTGGAATTCTAAGAAATTTTACCGTTTTGATAAAGTTACTTTGTGTGGGAGGTAGGCGTGGTTTTCATCCGATTTGGCTCATTCTCGAACTTGACCTTTATTTTTTAGATAAAAGCGTAAATATTGAATTTCGTGATGATGGCTTTAAAATTACGGCTGTAATCGTGATCACAGACGGACAGACGGATAGACGGACAGACAGACGGACATGGCTAAATCAACTCGGGTGGTGATGCTGATCAAGGGCGTTACAAACGGAGTGACAAAATTAATATACCCCCATTTACGTTTTTTAAACGTGGGGGTATAAAAAAAAACGAATTCATAAAAAGTGGAACAACTGTAGTGAAACAAAAATGCAATATTGTTGTATGAAATAACACATTGTGACGAAATCGAAAAAAAAGCACAACCGTACTTTATGGAAATTCATTGAATTTTTACAGCCATTTGCCTTGCTGGAAATTAAAAACAAATTTCACATCTTCTCAGTAGAATTCCACGTAGAATTCCAAAATGAAGAATGTAGCTAAGCAAATTCATTTATTTTTCGTTAATTTCACAAAAAAATTGAAGTTTCTATGAATTTTAATGATATAATGCTGACATGTTTTTTTGTTCACAAAAATTCATTGCACGTAAAAATTAATTTTCATTTAATTCAAACCTATCAATGCTAATTCGCTAATTGGCGGAAATTTTAATGGTTTTTATTTTTCGTCGTCAAACACTGATTCCCATGTATGTATGTGTTTGCTATCATACGAAGTGCTCCAATTTCGTCAAAACTTAACCGATTTTGGTCATCTTTAGCTCATTGGCAAGAAAATATGATGAGCAACATATTACAATATACAACTTTGAAAAATATAAGTTACTATGAAACGAATAATTATGATATTATAGCTTTTTTATTAATAATGAATATTTTTACTCAGTGAACCATAGTTTGTCACTTTTGTCACTTTGTGCTGGCTATAGAAGAATAAATTCGAGAAAACATTTCCCATAAATAAAAAATGTACTTCATTTAAGTTGGTACAAATAGCTCGTAAATTAAAAATATTTGTTCATAAATGAGTTCAGAAATGAATCATAAATGTATCTTTTTGCATTTTTAATTGAGTTCAATCATAATAAATTCTTTTTATAGAAATCATTGATATATAATCACAAATAATATTATGCAATGATAAAATCTGTAATTCAAAAAGGTTAATTTTTTAACTCACTTCTGAACAAAAAAATCGTTTTCTAAAGGCGATTCAGTCCGGCGATTGATACAAAAAATGGTTTATTTTCAAGTGCCTTTCTATGGTTAATCTTTAAACTCATTTCCGAAGAAAAAAGGTTGTTTCTGAAAGGCATTTTCGTCCGGTTAAAAAAGGTTAATTTTTGAGAGGCATTTCTACCCGAAAAAAAACGAATGAAATTTCTTTTTTTTTACTTTCTTTTTAGTAAATGAAAGTTTCTATCCGAAAAGCTTTATAATTGAAGTCGAAAACGGTAGATAGTTTTGGTTCACTGGGTATATGAATGAATGTATACGTGTGCATGTTTGCAAACACGGATGGTGAGTGTGTTATAATTTTTTTAAATCATATAATCAAGAACTAACTGTCAAACCATAACTTTTCTGTTAGCACCTATACTCAGCGGATAATAATTCCATACGAAGCAAACACACCTGCCTTCAGTTTCAATGATCAATGTTCTCTGTGAGACCTCAATATGACTTTTTGAATAAAATGCTATTTTTTTCTACAAAAACCGTTTCATTTCTGAACATAGCCTCCTTTTGATTAATACATTTAGTCCAGCATTTTTCCAATTGTTTTATTCTTTCCAAATAATAGGCTTTATTAAAGTCCTCAAAATAGACGTTTGTTTCAGTGTTGACCTCTTCATTCGACTCAAATCTCTTATCGCCGAGCCATGGCGACTACAGACGTGTGCACCGGCGCAATGTCATGGTGGAAGAGTATTTTTTCTGCGGTTAATGCGGTCGTTTTAGCTTCAAATCTGTCCAACATCTGTGAATAAAATTCACCGGTGTTTGTTTTACCCTCTTCTATGTAATCGATGCGAATAACCTCTTTGGCCGACCGACCTATCTTGGCCTTCTTTGATATAATTTATAATATGATATGAATATTACTTATTTTTATTACTTTGTTATGTTTCAACTTTGATATGTTTCAAATTTAATTCAATTTTTTACTTTCAATTCAATTTTCAATTTCAATATTATAATTTTCTCAGAAAACAATTTGAATTCAATAAAACATGTTCACATAGTGAACAAAAAAGAAAAATTTCATAAAATAAAACTTATAACAAATTATTTCATATTAACTGGCGCCCAACAACAAAAAGAATTTAAATAAAAAATAAGTAGCTTCATAGTAAGCGAAAAAAAAGAAAAACAAAAAACCAATAACAAACATATATAATTATATGTTAAAAAAACAAAAACCGAAGGTGAATCTGAATTCTAATTGCACCAAATCCCGATGGAAACCTAAAAGCAAGTGAACCAGAGTGCGTAAATTGGTTTGTCGCCAATATTCCGAACGCAGATGTTAAAAAGGTGAAGTACTCATCGACTACATGCAGCTATTTCCACCCAAAGGCATTGGTTATCAACGCTTTGCGTTCGTGCTTTACAAGCAAACAGCCAAAATTGATTTCAACTCCAACAAACTACCTGAAACTAAATCTAGTATTCTTCCAAACAAATTGAGAGACAACGCTCACCAGCTACTATCACGAGGTTTTGAAAATTAAGGAACCCATATTTGACATCAACATCTAGCAACCCTCAGTATAGGGAAGCAACTACAACAAGCAACCACAACAAGCAACCACAAAAAGTAACTACAACAAGCAACTACAACAAGCAACTACAACAAGCAACTACAACAAGCAACTACAACTATTAACTACAACTACAACTACCAACCACAACTTCAACAACTAACTTACCACCAGCATTCATCACCAACCTAACCATCAATCAAAACTAAAAAACTGTAAGTGAAACGTTTATTGACAATATATTTATGAGTAAGATCTTTATTTTTTTAAAATAAATTGTATCGAGAATTGCTAAGTTTTCAGTTAAAAAAAAAAAAAAAAAAAAAAAAAAATAAAACTTAAGATTTAATAAATTAGTCAAAATGGATGAAGCTTCAATGCAGCACTTGCTATCCGCGGCAATTCGGTGCGAGACAGAAATTACTGCAAACAGTTTTGAACGTAAAATAAAAGAGTTAACGGACAGGCTAAATCAATTAGAAATACCAACACAAGTAGAAGAATATGTGGGGGTAACAATACTGGAAGGTAGACAGTGTGATGAGTCACTTGACTTAGTTAAGTCTCTCCCAGAATTCAATGGTGATCCATTACGCTATGTTTCATGGCGTCAAGCGGCTTTTACGGCTTATAAACTTTTTGAGGAATTTGATGGTTCATCAAAACATTACCAAGCAGTTGCGATTATTCGAAATAAAATAGTCGGACCAGGTGATCAAGTACTTGCATCTTTTAATACGGTTTTGAATTTTAAAGCTATAATAGCACGGTTAGATTTAACTTATGCAGACAAAAGGCCTGTATACTTAATAGAACAAGAGATGTCTACCCTCCGTCAGAGAAAACTTTCCATAACTGAATTCTATGATGAGGTTGAGAAAAAAATAACCCTTATTGTAAATAAAACTTTAATGGTACATGAGGATAATACTGCTCTTATTATGTCATTGAACCAAAAATACAGACAAGATGCTCTCAGAATTTTTATTTCTGGTCTAAACAAACCCTACAACGACATCTTATTTTCATCACGTCCGACAGACATGCCAAGTGCTTTAGCACTTGCTCAGGAATTATCAGCAAATCGGGCAAGAAACTCGTTCGCTTATGCGTTCAACTACAAAGATGATATGCGTCAATTTCTACCCAACCATTCACCACATTACAAAAAAATTGAGAGTACCAACAATAGACCGATACCAATGGAGGTAGATTCTTCCACTTCTCATTTCAGGGCTAGGACAAATTTTAACCCTAATCTTCTTTCTAATCGTAACACAATTCAAACTGTTTCTCAAAATAAAGGAAATTTTCAACCTAGCCAAATTCCTGATGTGTCTATGAGATCTGCAGGACCTAACCCTTTTGCAGTGAATAAAGGGGCCATACCAAAAATATTCAAACGAACGAACGACAGTGACAGAAATACAATTTCTAAAATTCAACGCGTTAACCATATCTCACAAGAACAGGAACCTATTTTTGAATCCGAAATAGAATCTGAAGATCAGAATGATTTTTATGACCAGTACTATCACACCAATGCTGATGCCATAACTTATGCTCACGTTGCCGAAATTCAAGATGAAATTAATTTTTATAGGGGTGTCATCCTCCCATACCTCAGCAGAATATGGGATGGAGAAGAAATAAAAATTTTAATCGATACAGGATCCTCTAAAAATTATATAAAAAATTGACCATTCTTAAAAGATATAAGAGAAATCGATACTCCCTTTTTAGTAAAATCCTTGCATGGATCGAGTAAAATCACAAGTAAATGTATAATTAGTATTTTTGGCAGAAATTCAGTTTACCTGCTACCCAATTTGACTACTTTCGCTGGAATAATTGGGTGTGATTTTCTTAGAGATATTGGAGCACAAATTGATTTTCGTAAAAAAGTTGTATATTTTAATGGTGGGGAAGAATCAATTAAATTTTATGACTACGAAAATATTCATAATTTGTCAGTAAATGAACAAGGTAATGAAGTATCTGACATAAAAAATAGACATGCAAATGTTTTCGCTGATCCAAGTGAGGTTTTGCCCTTAAACACAAACATTGTTGCCACTATCAGAACATTTAATAATGATGCAGTTTATTCAAAATCCTATCCGTACCCAATGGCCGCCACAGAATTTGTTAATAATGAAATTTCTAGTATATTACGTGATAGAATTATTAGACCTTCACGGTCTCCATACAATATCCATCCAATGTCCTGTATGGGTCGTCAACAAAAAGGTACTGATGAGACAGGTAAGCCGACTTGTAAGCCGACTTGTTATTGATTTTAGGAAGCTTAATGAGCAAACAATTAGTGATAAGTATCCTATTCCAAACACATCAATAATACTGGCTAATCTGGCTGGATCGTCTCTTTTTACAACTCTAGATTTAAAATCTGGATTTCACCAGATCAATTTGTGCGAGCGAGATAGGGAAAAAAGAGCTTTTTCCATTAACAATGGAAAATACGAGTTTTGTCGACTTCCGTTTGGCCTAAAAAATGCACCAAGCATTTTTCAAAGGGCAATAGACGACGTGCTACGAGAAGAAATCGGAAGATGTTGCCATGTCTATATTGATGATGTGATTATCTTCTCAAAAACTAAGGATCAACATCTGAAGGATATCGACCGAATTCTTACTAAGCTTTATGAAGCAAACATGCGTATCTCGCTTAAAAAGTCGAAATTTCTTCAAGAAGAAGTTGAATTTGTAGGGTTCGTTGTCTCTGCTAATGGAATAAAGACATAAGGAAAGGAAAAAAATACATGATATTGTAGGATACGAAGTTCCAAAGGCGCTCAGAGGTTTGCGATCTTTTTTGGGCTTGTCTGGATACTATAGGCGATTTGTAATTGACTATGCTGCAATCGTAAAACCTCTGACAAAATATCTACGAGGAGAAAATGGCCATATTGGTACTCATCAATCAAAAAATGTCCCAATAATTCTAGATATGGATGCTTTGCTTGCGTTTGATAAAATAAAAAGAATATTGGCATCAGAGGTAGTGCTGCTGCTGCATCCTAATTACACGAAACCATTTGACTTAACAAACGACGCTTCATCGACAGCACTCGGTGCTACTTTGTCACAAGGTGGTCGGCCTATAACATGGATTTCAAGGACTCTTTCCCCAACCGCAGAAAATTATGCTACAAATGAAAGAGAACTTCTTGCAATAGTTTGGGCCTTGCAAAATTTGCGAAATTATTTGTATGGAGTTGCGGACCTCAATATCTTTACAGACCATTAACCGCTTATTTCTTCAATTTCTGAGAAAAATCCGAACTCGAAAATCAAGCGCTGGAGAAGCTTTATAGAAGAGTTCGCCCCAAATGGTTTTATAAGGTATACAGTCTATACAGTATCTGTCTATATCTATACAGTCCCAATCATTAACTGCACATAGCGAGGAATCCCTATCAAAGACAATTCCTTCAGTACAAAAACCGGTAAACTGTTTTCGTAATCAAATAATTTTAGAGATAGGAGCAAAACCTAGTAAAACTACCAAAATTTTGTTTCAGTCCCGTGTCAGACACAACATAACATTTGTTACTTTAAATGACCTTTTAGAGACCTTTGCGAAATCGGTTAACTCGAATGTTATTAACGCCATCTTGTGTAATCTTTTAATCTTAGCACAAATTCAGGACAAAATTCAACAAGCATTTCCTTTGGTCAAATTCCGACACACACAAAAGCAAGTTACAGATATCTTCAATAAAGAGGATCAAATAGAAATATTGTCAACCGAACATACTAGAGCTCACCGATCGGTGGAAGAGAATTTGGAGCAAGTCCTAACTGAGTACTACTTTCGAGAAATGAAGAAAAAACTTAAAGAATTAGTAGCAAACTGTAGGATCTGCAACGAAGCCAAATACCAAAGACGTCCCATTAATGCTAAAATCGGATCAAGCCCTATTCCATCATACCCAGGTGAAATACTTCATATAGATATGTTCTCTACTGATAAGCATCATTTTTAAACTTGTTTGGATAAATTTTCTAAATTTGCAATAGTTTTCCCAATTCAATCGCGTTCTATCATAGACGTAAAAGAACCTCTCATGCAGATTTTGAATTTTTTCAGTAATACAAAAACAATTGTATGCGATAATGAAAAATCTTTTAACTCACAGACAATAAAATTACTTCTAAGAAGTCATTTCAACGTCGACGTATTTACAATTCCACCATTTCATAGCACCACCAATGGACAGGTTGAAAGATTTCACGGCACATTCACGGAAATAGCTAGGTGCACTAAATTAGAACAAGGTATAGAAGACACTGTCGAGCTAATACTTTTGGCAACCTCGAAGTATAATCCATCCATTCATTCCATTACTAATAGTAAGCCAATCGAACTAATTCATTCAATTCCCGAATCCTTAAGTACTGAAATAGTTCACAAATTAAAACAAGCCCAAGACGTTTTACTGAGTCGTGAAAATAAAAACAGAAAGACCAGGGTATTTGAGCCCGGTGAAAAAGTAAACGTCAGAACAAATAAGAGGGTGGGAAATAAGTTTAGAAAACTTTAAAACCAGAAGACTGTTCAAAAGGATTTAGGTACTGCGGTTCTTATCGATAATAAAATAGTGCATAAGGATAATCTGAAATAAGTATATCTAAACATTTGGTTAAACTTTAAAAGGAATATAATTTATTTGACTACTATCACAATTACGATTGCTCTCTAAAGCTTCATTCAGTTACGATAAAGATATAACAGATTTTCAAAAATGGTACCTACTTGCGTAAAGAATATCAAGCATGGTAGTTCTCGATACCAAAACATTCAAAGAATTTTTTGTCACTAAACGTTTCACGTTTCATAAATTTAAATATCTATTCTAATTGATTTGTTAATTATTGTTATTGTTAATTCTTATTTCCTATTTATAAATTTTACTAGTAAGTAATACATAAGAACTATTACTTGCAAACGCCCGAGGACGGCCTTAACTTAGAAGGGGGGTATTTATAATATGATATAAATACTTCATTTATATTACTTATTTATATTACTTTGTTATGTTTCAACTTTGATATGTTTCAAATTTAATTCAATTTTTTACTTTCAATTCAATTTTCAATTTCAATATTATAATTTTCTCAGAAAACAATTTGAATTCAATAAAACATGTTCACATAGTGAACAAAAAAGAAGAATTTCATAAAATAAAACTTATAACAAATTATTTCATATTAACTTATACATTCACCCTGTAAAATCCACTGTTTCAACTATTCTCTGGTGTGTTATGATGTATCTAAGTTTCGTCTAAGGTTGCGAAACGTTGAACTTTTGGGTTGAACATTGCCAAGCACTCCCTTGAAGTGGTCACACGACTGAGCTTATTGTCAAGTGTGAGTAATCACGGCGCCCATAGCGCGGATAGCTTTTTAATGTCCAAATATTTGTGTTAACTGTAATGTACCCGCTCAGTTGATGACTACAGCCTTAGCTACCTCGCGCCAGGCCCGTAGCCAGGATTTACCTAAGGGGGGGGAGGGAGGGGGGTTTGAATTAAAAAAAAGTATCGATAGTTTTTGATATCGATAAATGAAAAGGTATTTTTTATAAATTGCCAGAAAAATGGGAAAAATCAGTGGCTAGCGAAGGACAATACTTTGAAAAATGAATTTGTAACAAATTTTTCACAATAGAGCGACAAACTTGAAAAAAAACACTTTAAAACTCTTTTGTACACCAAATTCATAAAACAAAAATTAATTTACTTTATTTTTGTTTGTTTTGTATATTAATATTAAGTCTTCTTTTTTTTTAATTCTAATAACACAGCGTCCGCTGTGACACTGCAATCCCTATGCTTGCTTAAGGATGTATACCCATTTAAACGGTTTTCACACATAGAATTTCGAAGACTTGTTGAAACAGCGCTGAACATGGTTTTGACAGATTGGAAAGATGAACTAAACAAGAAAAAGGTTATTGTCTCGGTATTCCTAGACTTCAAACGATCATTTGAAACAATTGATAGAGATATTCTTCTGAAAAAATTGCATAATATTGGTGTGAAAAACAATGAGCTAATGTGGTTTCGCAGTTTTCTTATACTATGTTCAGACTGGGAGCTAAATGCGCATTTAGAGCTTAATTCGCATTTATTTCCTTAATGCTTCTCTAAATGCGAATTTGCCCATATAAAATTCTGTCAAGTAAATTCACATAAATGCTACTTCAACTGAGCATTTAGCAGTTTGCGACCCTGTTTCGAAGTTCGAAAACCTTTTACTCGTTTGTTTTGACAGTACTCGTTATTAAATTCAATCAGCTGTTCGCCATTCGATTGATAAACTTGAACAATTTTTTGTTTTTCGTTTTCTTAATTTCATTAATTAAATACACAGAAATAGCCCTGTTCAAAAATAGATAAGAAGATTTCGTTGACTAAAACCCATCGCCAAGGACTAGCCTGAAAGTAACAAATTATCGGATACGTACGCCACTGCGTAACACGCACAACACAATTGATCATAAGAAGCTAGGTCAAAGTCCTTTCAAGGGCTGAAATGGCCAGTTATTTATTTTTTTTTTTACGCCACTGCGTGGGAAAATATCATCACATTTTTGTCTTTCAGGTGCAAAATATGCGCAATAATCTGCTGAATGATCTACGACAAGAATGGAAAGAAAACTCAAGATTTCTCTTTGGTAAAAATCATACCACGCAAATAGTTTTGGGACGCAACAAAGCTGAAGAACTTGAAACATATTTCCACAAGCTTTCCAACAAACTTTGCGACAGGATGGTCTGCCACTGAAACGCCAAAGCAAGAGGTGACTGGACAAAATATTACTGAGCGGTAGAATATGTTCGCTGTGGTTTTGTAGCCGCAGAAACAGTGGTATTAAAAGAAGGTCCACTCGAAGATTTTTCACACTCACTGGAGCCACATTTGCTAGCGTTTCTATAGTAACTACACCGTGTGCGAAGAAGGAAAATTATTGACACTTGCGAAGGCTTGCATACTCAAGCTAATTGCAAATCGTATAAAAACAATCGTTTGGATTAATTGTGAATTTTATTTCATTTGTCAATGATACATTTGTTTAATTATTAATATTAATAAAGTTGTTTATTAATATATTAAAACAAAAATAATAAATGTTTACAATTTTCTCACAACTTTCGGGTCCATTTTTTGTTCAAACGTCAGCATTTTCACAACATAAAAATAATATTAAGAAATCTGTCAATTTAAATGCGAATTAACCCTCTGCAGCTGACGTCGTAGTCTGACAGACACCCAAAATCAAAACTTCGTACGTACAAACGTAAAATTCGAAGTTATGATCTCTGCAATCTCGTTACAAAAAAACGTATTTTATTTAAAAATTTATTCTTACGTTAGCCCAATAATTATTTTTTTATATGGAATAAGGTCAAGAAAGTTTCAGTCGGAAACTTCAACATAGGAAATTAGTTTAAAAGTGAGGTCTGCTAGACCCCACGTCAGTTATATTGTTAAATTTGGAGCACGTCAGTTGCAGAGGGTTATTGGCTTCTACATAGTTTGAACACTTGACATTTGTAAGAATTTTCGAACTTCTAAATGCGCATTTAAAACTCAGTCTCATAGTATTACAAATCGATCACGATCACTTCGTTACCATCTTCATGGTTATTGAAGATGAGATTTCAAGTCAGCTAGATGTCAACATTGTTGTACCGCAAGGATCTGTCCTAGCCTATATTTTGTTCATTACTTATATTAATGATATAACAACCGCAATAAAACATTGTAGCATTAAATTGTTTGCAGATGATGCGTTAATAACTAAAAGTGATTGTAGTATAAATGTAGCTGTAGGTAAAATTCAAGAAGACCTAGATAACTTATATAAATGGCTCAGTGGTAATAAACTTAAACTTATTAAAAAAAAAAACTAAATACATGGTTGCTTGAAAGGACTTTGACCTAGCTTCTTATGATCAATTGTGTTGTGCGTGTTATTAAGTTTGTACACAATTGACCGAGAACTGGACCTACATGTTTAACGCCGACTCCGAACGGCGATGAACTGAATGTTCTCGTTCTCAAGAAGCTTTACATGGTATTTTGATTACTCTCTGAGGTTTGCCATTGTCTGCAGAGAGGTGGCGGCCGTACAGAAAAATTATTTTAATTCAAATAATTTTCTGTCTCTGCTGGGGTTCGAACCTGGGTCTCCAAAGTTCGTTGACATAGCGGCCACGCACTTTAACCAGCTCCGCCACGGGCGTCAAATTTATAAGAACTGATCTAAAAATATTAGTGTACAAGTCAATTATTGAACCCCATTTTACTTATTGGCCCTCTGTGTTATTCATTATTGTTGATAGTGAAATCGTTAAATTACAAATCCTTCAAAATAGAGCATTGAGATTTATTCTTAATAAACCTAGAGATACTTCTACAAGATATATGTTAAATATGTTAGATTGGCTAAGCATAAAACAAATTATTTTTTACTATACTATGAAATTTATATTTAATATTAAACATGGAAGATTGCCAGATTATTTAAAATGCAATATACGATATGTAAATGAAGTACATGCCATACAAACTAGACGTGGCAACGATTTTAGACTGCCAAGATTTCGAACGGAAACATATAATAGAAATCTTTACTATAACGGCTTGAAATGTTTTAATGAATTGCCCCACTATTCCAATACTTGCGCCATGATCCGCTGCCAAATTCTAATTTCGATTTTAATTTATTTCTAATTTTCCGTTGCCAAAATTAACAATAGAAACTCTTAAACTTATCTAACGAAACTCAATCAAAATGTCACCACTTTCACGTAACATCTGTTAACGCAATAAATTCTTAAATCGCTGGTGGTGGACAAAGTTCAATTGAATGCATCTAACTTTTTTCGATAACTAGAGCGTGTTGATGTTTTCGCTGTTGCTGTTTACACTTGCAGTTTGCACTGTAAGAGAAAAAAAACGCACGTATTTTTTATACTTTTTGGACCATAAGGGGGTTTTAACCCCCCTTGTATATGGGCCTTCCTCACGCACTTTAATTCTCCGAGCGTTCAATATCATTCCATGGATTTTATCGATGAGCTCTTTTAGGCGACCTGAATGTCCAGGGTCAGTTGTGCTGGTACGACTACAACGGAATTCAGCAAACCACCATTTAACCATTGCAATTGATGATGCAGAGCACCCTTTGTACTTACCAGGCCTTTCCATGGTTTCGGTGATGGTTTTTTGACGCACAAATAACGCTTGATGAGTAAATAAAATTCACTTTTTCCTTTTTTGAAGAAATTTTCTTAAATTTTTTTGAAGGTTTTCTGCTTTCAATCACTGTCAAATACAAAGTAAGTGGAGCATCTTGCTCAAAATTTGATATTAGTCTATTAATAGATGCTATTTGACAAGAACAGTGTTGCATATAAAGTTACTACGCGTGAAATTCAAAAAGTGCAAGCTATTGACATTCACATAGGTGAATATAGGTGGGAAAATGAGGTTAATTCTCCCTCTCTCCACTGAAAGCATGGTTATATCCCATTTCTTAAGAGCCAGAACGCATTGCAATCAAAATTTGAAATAACGAACCTTCTCGATAGAAGGTTCATCAAAGATTTTCGCTCAAATAACGGAATCAAAATCAAAATACATAATTAAGTTTTATTAAGGTAGATAGCACTATAAAAAAACTAAAGAAATGCAAGTAAGCTGTTAATGGTTGAACAAAAAACTTTCAATAAGTCAATTCAAATTGAAATTGAAAATGAAATTAAATTGACCGCATCTCGTATAAAAGTTCGCAATACTTGTGAAAAATATTTTCAGCCATTACTATGTGCGAAAAGCAATAAGAAGCAAATGCTGGCAACAACAATAACTTACCACAACTTAACGAACAATAGCAACAAAATAACAACCATCCTTTTCTATAGCACTCAGGCAGAAACACACACACACACACACACACACACACACATACATACACACACTCATGAATGTGTTGCGGGTCATAAAAGCAATAAATACTAATTGCAATTTTCATTTTCAGTTAGAAGCAAGTAAGGTGTGAACATGACTTTAGCATCTATGGATATTAAAATACATCAGCACGCCAACATTATAATTAGCTGCGTTAATTTGCTTTTTATTGTCAGTTGAATACTTATTTTAAAATTAAATTTTAATTTAAGAAAATTAATATTTCTTTTATATGTCAAAGTATTTAAGATAATAGATACTTTTGTCGCATAAATTAAATTAAATTTTCAGTAAGGCTTAAGCTGGAGAATTATTCGATTCTGATTATTTGTCAAAATAAGAAAATTTATCAAGCAGTACGGAAACCATAAATGTAATACTACCCACTGAACCATATGCGAAGGTTTTGCGTAAGATGAGAGTTTAGCGAACGTTTTTGGGTAAAATTTTTTTTTTTTAAATTTAATTTTTTATTTTGTCACTTAAAAGTAGAAGATTATAGAAGATTAAATTTGTGAAAACTTTTCCAATAAATAAAAACTACTTTTTTGCGAAATTCATAAAAAAAACTCATTTCGAATAGAAAAGAATAATTTTTTAGCAGGTAGAAATTCCTCGTAAACAAACCATTTCTGATCAAAAATGAGTTCAGAAATTAATCATAAATATTTATTTTTTTGCATTCTTAAAAGAGTTGAAAAAATTATATTTTTATTTTTATTTATACAGTAGAAGCAATTTCTCATATACGAACCATTATACAAAAACCGCCCACAGAACTAAAATCTTTTAGTTCTGTGAAATCGTACCCTAAATCTTGAAGTATTCTGCCAAAGTTACCTGTGTTGTATTGTGTGTTTGTATGTTTTTAAGAAGTCCTGTGGCGTTTTCACTGGCATATGTAATGATGACATGTTTTAATGCGGTAACTTGGAAAAAAGGAAAACTTTAACAGGCTTGGTTATTACGTAGATGTTCAAGATTCATTCTTAAATCATTTCTGAACAAAAAAGGTTAGTTTTCGAAATGCAATTCAGTCCGGAGATTGATACAAAAAAGGTTCATTTATAAGTGCCGATATTGAACATTTCTACCCGAAAAGGTTCATAACTGAATTCGAAAACGGTAGTTTTGGTTCACTGAGAACTTTATTGGCATTATATCATAGGATTGGCACTATACAACTAAAGAAAACAGAAAAAAATGGCGTAAAGTAAAAATAGTTGCTATATGAGCGAAAAAACATATCAGCTGATACGTGTTACTAGAATCTTTTCTCAGCAAATCGGAACAAAACAAAAATGTGAATGAAAAATCAGAATTCCGGCATATATAAATGGATAATTGAACAACGAAATGTTAGTAATAAATAATTAAAATAAATAACTGAAATGACCAGCCCTTGAAAGGACTTTGACCTAGCTTCTTATGAGCAATAGTGTTGTGCGTGCTATTAAGTTTGTATACAATTGACTGAGAACTGGACGTACAGGTTTAACGCCGACTCCGAACGGCGATGAACGGAGTGTTTTTGTTTTCAAGAAGCTTTACATGGCATTTTGATTACTCTCTGAGGTTTGCCATTGTCTGCAGAGAGGTGGCGGCCGTACAGAAAAATTATTTTAATTCAAATAATATTCTGTCGCTGCTGGGATTCGAACCCGGGTCTCCAGGTTCGTTGACATAGAGGCCACACACTTTAACCAACTACACCACGGACGTCACATTTTACTCGCTGAGTAGATGTGCTACGTAAGATTTTACTTTACAGTAGTGAATAACGGTTCTTTGGTTCATAAAAAAAATGAAAAAACAATGTTAGAGCCACGATACCACGTTGATAATCGCTGTATGCATTAAAAATGCAACAAAAATAAAAAAATGTTTCATAGAATTATAACTCCGTGACTATAGTCGGCTCTCCGCAAAATCGCCCAAAAAAAAATCGCCCAAAAAAAAAAAAGAAAAATCATTCAAATGAAAAATGACCCAAAAATTTATGAAAAATCGCCCAAAACGAAAAAACGAAATTTTACCCAAGAAAACGAAATTTTACCCAAAAATTTTTGGAAAAATTACCCAAAAACAAAAAAGAGAATTCACCCAAAAAAATGAAAAATCGCCCAATATTTTACTTTGTGTTCCCACACGATATACGAAATTCTCTTGTACGAAATGAGCATTTTCAAGGCCAGTATTTTTTTTAAGTATTTTAATTCAATCATTTGATGATATAAATACTTTTTATGTGTATATTATATTATAATACTATTTATGTAGGAAGTGCGTTAAATTTAAAAATTTAATTCATTTTAATTTTATATAATCTCATACTTAAAAATCTATAAAAACATTTCGTACAAGGGAAAAATACTGATTCTTTTTCAAAACAACAAGTTTCTTTGGTTATCAAAAAATTTCAAAAAGAAAAAATGACGGCGGAGGTGGTGGGGGGGAGCAGGGCGGGGCGACGGGTGGCGCGTGCGTCGCACTACGCGTAATCCGCCGCGCCGCGATACGCGCGATCCGCCGTGTCGCAATGCGCGGGCACGGTACTAAATATTTCCTTTGACTTGACCAAGCAAACTCAAGCAAAGAAGAACCGCTGCTTTTACTTTAAATACCGTTATCTTTAAGAACTGATTGACATTTCTTATTTAACCTTTAAATGTAATGTGTATCTTTGGCTTACGGCTATATTTTTGGTTTGATTTTTTTCAAATCGGTTCTATATTATTTAGAATATTATAAGTCTTAAATAAAAATATAGTTTTTACTTCTATTTGTCATACTTTTTTAAAAAATTATGTACAAAGTCAAAAAAAAATTTTTTTTTAACTAAATAAACATTATCTTTAACAGTTTAACTTCTAGGAACAGATGAATAATTTTGATTAGGAAAAAATACTGACTGCTTTCAAAACATGTCCTTTAGTGATCGAAAAAATTTCGATCTAAAACCAGAAGAATTTTCAATCTAAATAGAAAACTAAAAAAAATGTTCAAAACTAAAAACGCAGTTTTTATTTTTACTCAATTTTACATAAAATATATTTTTTCGGTAAAAATCGGGGTCCTTGTGCATTTAAGGTTAAATATTGAAAACGAAAGATCACCCAAAGAAAACGAAAAATCACCCAAAAACGAAAAGTGAAATTTCGCCCAAAAGCAAAAAACGAAATTTTACCCAACAAAAATGCAAAATCGCCCAATTTTTTTGCATTCATATGAAAAAACACCCAAATTCGTATGGAAAAAATTTTTTTTGGGCTATTTTTCTTTGGGCGATTTTGCGGAGAGCCACTATAGTCGCACCGGTAAATTTTATGAAAATACAGTTAAGATGAGGTTTTCGGCCACACATGACAAAATAGAACGCAAATGAATGGCAACATAAGGTCTTTCAGAGAACCGCTTTGCATGAATATATTGCAAGATATTAAGATTAATGTACCACACGAAAGCAAAGCCAAAATATAAAATGTATATAAAAATAAAATTAATATTAGGACAAGAATTAGGGAAAGAATTTGGATACGGATAAGAATAAAGATTATAAAAAAAATGAAAGCATAAGGATTAGGACAAAGATTTGGACATAGATAAGAGCATGCACAGAAAATAAAAGAATTGATTTATTACCAAAACTAGTTTAGCTAATGTGAAAGTTTCTATTTCACCTAATCTTTTCAACAACTTTTCTACTTACACAGTTAATTTAACAATCATGCATTAGGTAATTCACCTAATTGAAATTAGTTAATTCAACTAAAATTTTGCTTATTAAATCATCTAATTCTTCTAGTTATTTTACCTAATGCAAGTTGTCGATTTGTTCGTACACTAGGGAAATAACGCATATTAGCATTATCCACGCCTCAGTATAAATTTTATATAAATATTTACGTGGATAAATCAAATGCTTTCCTTACAACTTGTATTTTTCCCGTATTTGAATTTTATAGGAGCACAGCGCTCTCCTATAAAAAACATAAATAAAAACAAAGTGAGAAAATTTTACAAAAAGTAAAGCCTCACGCGAGAATTGAACTCGGGCCGCTGGCATTATAGTCAAACGCTTTACCGCTGTGCTGTTACGCTGTTTGATTAATTGTGAACAAAATGTATATAAAAATATGAGGTCCACAACTCTGAAATTATGTTTGCACTGGGCATCTACAGCAATTTGATTAATTGGTATGTAGAATAAATTCATGTATTGGAAATTTAGCTCAATAGATAAGGCGTTGGTTGTTGAAATCTTGAGATCACATGTTCGAATCTCAGCGGTGGCAAAGAAATTTTTCAGTCATTTATACAATGTATATATCTCTCATTCTATCTACTATAAAACAAATCTTTCTTCTCTATCATGTGACGAAATGAAGTAAAGTCACCGTCACCTAAGGAAAGTTTCACTTCAAAATAGAAATTGCAAAACAAAAAACATATTTTTTGCATATTTTTTGCACGGCATTCCGACTCTTAAGTGGGAATGCTATCTAAAAAATTAGATGTTTTTTCTACACTTAGTAGGTGGCTTGCCTAATCTGAAGTGGTCATAGTTTAAAAAAAATTAGCTTATTCTTCTAATTAATTATGTGTCTTATCTATTTTATGGTTGAAGGTACACCTAAATATTTAGGTTTTTTTAGCTACTCTCGCAGTTAAACTACCCAATATAATTGCATATAATTAACATTTAGAAATTGGTAGCGCACCTAATCAAATTCGTTGACTGAAAATCACCGGATTACTTTAGCTGAATTCACTACATTTTTAGGTAAAAGTTCTACTCTTTTTTTTCTGTGTGGATTTGAACAAGGATAAGGGCAGGGATTGGAATTTTATATCCCAAGGATTAGGACAAGGATTAGGAAAAAAAACTTAGGTACTCTTAAAGCCATATATTTAAGGCAAGACTAAAAAAAAAGGATTAGGATAAGGATTGGGATAAGGAATAGAACAAGGATGTGGATACGCTTAGGTCAAGGTTTGGAGGAACACAGATTGGGAAATTGGGACAAGGATAAGGAAAGGAATTCGAATAACGAATGGTACCCGATAAAGAATGCGATACGAATTTTAAATTAGGTTAAAAGCACAATTTGACAAACATAAGGACAATTATTAGGAGAAATGTAAGGATAAGGATAAGAATGAGGACAAGTGTGAAAACATAGCCAACTCCTTTTTTCTTGGTAAATTTAATATTTAGAAGAAGTGAGAAACTTTAAAAAACTAAACTCATTTAAGAGGAGTTCTATACCCAGAACTTTTTTCTTTTCATAAAATTTCTTACATTTGCATTTTCTTAAAGCGTTAAGTCTCAAAAAAAATGTGGTGAAAATTTCTAGTCGACATCTCAAAAAATAGCAAATTTATAGCCTAGTAGGTGAACCGCCTTCCAGAGTGCGAAGTGCTTTTATTAACTCAGTGAACCGATCGTTTTAATTTTTTTGCAGGCTTATTTTATTCATAATAATCTCGTACTTGTCATAGGATTTTTTATTTCGTAGCTTCGTTCATTTTTTTCTAGGTCAAAAAACGTTAATTTACGTTCGGAAGTTCGCCATTTTGTGAAAAATCAATATTTTCAAGTCGGCTATGACAAGCACGAGTTTTACGTATCTAGTTCAATAATATTTTTCGTTTTTTTTTTTTGTTTCAGATGAATTTAGGAGGAGCAATCTTGGTCACCGCATTTCCTCTTTTTTTTGGAGCGCTCTATAAAAAATGCTGTATCTACCTTCATATTAAATTTTTTTAATAACGAAAAACTAAATATACTCTTGAATGTGTATATTTTAAGGAATAAAACCCTAATTTAAAAATATCCCTTAAGTTTCCTTAAAGAAATTCACAAACATTACTGTTTTTTCGGCCTCTGGGTATATAGTCCCACTTAAGTCAAATTAACAAATTAAAGGCTTCTATGTTTTTAAAAAACGATTTTATCATTGAGTACTTTATTCCACTCTTTTACAAAGCATGTGTAAAATCTTCACGGAATTAATAACAAAGAAGTTGCAAATGAATTGCAAAAGCAACATATGCTTATTTGCCATTTTTTTATATGTTGCTATTAAGTAACTTTTACTCCAAATAACTACGTGTGCCTCACGGAAAACAAACAAAACGTTACGTTATACCGAGCAAAACACGTAATCAGCGACTTTATACATTTATTAAAAATACGACGCTATACTTTTTGTAGATCGTTACGAGCGCGAATTGCACACAAATTACCAGCAAATGTTGTGTGATTCTATTTATTTATTTATGAAAATCAAAAAAACATTGCATACAATTAGGTTTGCGAAGGAGGATTATTTTCATTTTTGGAGGGTTGCTCATAGTCGTTCGACACCCTTTTAGGCGCAATTTCAAAGCAGTTATTACGTATGGCTGATATGAGCTGATTGTCAAAATAGAGAAGGTGTGGATGTGTGTGAGTTTGGCTGTTTGTGTTGCAATAACAATTGAATTTATATCATAAATTGAAGATTTTATTGTCTACTTTAGGGAGATTAAACAGGCAGTTTGCAATGATTTTTATGAGCATATGTGTGGTGGGAATATGAATATGAAGTTTATTTGTATAAACTGAGCTTGCTTGAGAATATTTGGAAAAACTTCTCTCGATTAAAAACTGTGAAGAATCGAATAATTGCCTTGACCCTAGTTCATCCGACGAGTGGCTGGGGTGACTATTTCACCTTTTTCAGACAAAAAATAAATGTTTTCAACCAATTCTGTTAACCCATCCTCCGCAACATCTTAAACAATTGAATTTTAAGTATAAAATTCCTCTATAATGAAGAATTTTTAATTTTTTATCGTAAAAAGTAATCGCAAAAAAATTATATAGATAGTGTCTCTGAAGAAATGTTCGTTCTTTCTAAAATAAAAGTCGCTTGCAGTAAATTACCAAACCAAGAATATCGAGCTTATAATACCAAAGTACTTAATTAATAAATTAAGAATTGCAGATATTGCAAAAGTGAAAAAATATATACCAGCAGAATTCATAGAATTTTATGACGAAATACTGCAATGGTCAACTTCAAACGAAACAGAGGCTCCAGAAGAAGATTTTTAAACAAGTCTATTTATTGTGATTAATTTAAGTATGTATTATATTAAATTTTAGATGCCTGAAAAAAAAAATTCCGCCAAATTTATATGGGGTTTTCTCTCAATTATGTGCATTCAATATCATAAATTTGAAAAAGGGCACATCTCACAAATTTAAAATATGTAAAAATTACTATATAAAAAGGTTAATATCCAAATATTTCTGTGACTTCCATTGCAAATTGGTCCCAGAATCTAACTCAAATTCATTATACTACTTTAACTTTTTTAATTCATTATACTACTTTAAAAAAAATTATTTTTTTTTATTTCCTGAAAAGTTAAAATATTCAGACATGTGCCCTTTTTGAAATTGCATATTCAATTAAAGTCTCAAAATTTTTTTTGATCATTTGTTTTCATTTAAGAGATCTAAACAAAAACTGGGGAAGAACTAAATAGATAAATCAATTTTGTAATTCAAAAACTTGACAGACACCTAACAGTAGCCACTTAAAAAACATTTTTTAAGTTAACTCTTGTAGTGTGTTAAACAGCTCAAAATAAATGTTAAAAAAATAATTCAAGATCATTGATGGGTTGAATTAAGTGATATATTAAAAAAAAAACAAGAGGAGGAAATTGATATTTTCGCATTCGCTCATCCAAAACCGATCAACTTGAGAAACGAATTTGTTTTTTTCTTGTTTTTTCTTATATTTGAAAGCCGCCATATTTATTATTGAGCACGTTTATGATTTGCCCCTTTTTTCGAAAGCATTTCCTCGCCAAGTGTTGCCATTCAACCAAGCGGCATACGTAATTCACACAAAACGTTTAAGTTTGAAATTGAAATTGGATTTAAAATGATATAAAATCGGAGGGACGCTTAAGAGCATTGGGCTGGTCTGGTTAGTTACTACGTCAAAAAAGTTCAAACTATAGAAATGACTAAACGAGATGGAGCAGCGCAAAAAAAAAAAAACAAAAAACCACACCACACGAAAAGAATTAAAAAGGAAAAGCAATTGAGTCGCAATTTGCAATAAAAACGTCAGTTTAACCAAAACGTTGAGGCTTACAAAATCAGGTAGAACGGCGCAGCATGAAGCGAATGAAGTGCCGACTAAAATGGCTACAACAAGAGCACAAACAAAAATAAAACGATTTGTGCAAAGCGCATCGCGGAAATATTAAATTAACCAACTTAATGCCAATTCAGACAAATGAAAGATGGGAACCGAGCGCTGAGCAATTTGCATCCATGCGATGCTCTGCCGCTTGTCTCAAGCACGTTTCATATTAAGCAGCAACTGCCAGCGCGCCGGCGCAGCGCAATTGTACATGAATCGACTGTGTGTCTGTCCGTAAGTCTATCTTGCTATCAGTCTGTCTGTCTGTCTGCTGCAGCAGCTATCACAACAGCGCGTCGCACATTCACTGCGAATCAATTTAAAATAGCAATCAAGTCTATCAGCATTCAGTCAACAGAGAGATACACACATACACACTCACATTGTGCATTAACGTAATAAGCATCAATTCGTCTGCAATCTGTCGGATGCAAAAGTATCTTTCAATCTCTTTGAGTTGATGAAAACGATTTTAAATTGTTGTTCATGTTTTATTGTTATGCTGCTATTTGAGCGATTGCTGTTGTTGTTGTTGTTGTTGTTACTATTATGGTAGACATTATTATGCTATTATTGCAAATTGTTGTTGTTGCATTTGCTATTGTTAAATAAAAATTGATTGATACACGCAAAGGAAAGTCTGCGGACCTAATTTTTTATGTTCATCAGTTTTAATTGCAATTTAAGAGATTTTTTAAAATTAATGGTTAATTAATAAATAACTTGTTTCATTGAACAATTCGAAATATTCTTTATCTCGAATAGATTCTACCCGGTATTTGTCCATATAAATACCTGGATACATTTCTTTTTTTGAGAATTTATTTGGGTTTTTATAAAAAGTATTTGAATGGCAGCATCTGGAAATCACTGATTACACTGGTTCACAGCCAATATGTACAATGAATGCCACTATCCTTTTCTCATGTAAAATCGGTAGCTAATTTCGAAAAAAATGTTTCTTGTTTTTTTCTGTCACTCCGTTTTCGAGATATTGTCCACTGTAGGGGTTTTAACGAAAAAAAAAAGTTGGTACCTCTTAATTGCTTATATCTCCAGACACAACAACAGTAATCAAACAAATGATATATCAAATAAAAGCTAATAAAATTTCCTACAAACAATGCTAACCTCATTTTTTGGTCGAGCTGTTAGTTTTGGCGGAATAAATTCAATTTTCGGGGATTTTTCTTGTTTTTCAAAAAAATTAAAAAAAAAAATAGTTGCAAATTTTGTTAAGAAATCATATTATTAATCATTATATTATTAATATTTTCTGCTACGTGTGCGGTGAATTTACTTTCGAAAAAATCGACTCAATTTTACGAATTTACTGCAAATGTCATATCTTCAGTATTTTGGTATTGCAGCTGAGGACATTGGTGAATCATGTTCGCCAAGTAAAGTCTTGCGTAAAAATTTAAGTGTCTTAAGAGAAAAATTATTTTCAAAATTTTATTCGATCAGAGTAAAAACACAGGGAAATTTTAGCGAAATGCATTTAGTATGCTTGGTGACTGGAAGAATATTTGTTAAAGTATTACTGCTTTAAAGTTTTTAATAAGCGTACTTCCTAGAAATTTTTAATAAAACTTGAAAAAAACATTGCGCATAAACTTAAGACCATTTATCAGCATCACTTATATTCAGAATCCATCGTCACTAATATTCTCAAAATGCCATGCATTCTTTTGTCTCTTGCTTTATTGTGCTCTCGCATAAAAGATTACAGTTATGTTTTTACGATTGTCTTCTTTTTCTGTAAAATTTTACTTTTTGTGATTTTCTTGTTTAAGTTGTGCTTCAAATTTTGAAGATTATTTACAAAATGGGAAAAAAATCTGTTCCAAATGAAATTTTGTGGATGGTTTGATATTTTTTGTTTATTTAGTAAGAAAAGGCCATAATATTCATACTTTGCATGAAGCTGGCAAAACACAGAGAGAAATCGCAAGTCAGTTGCAAATTAGCAAAACATGTGTTCAGCATGCCATCAAACGACATACCGAAACTGGTTCCATTGTCCATAAACATCGATCTGGAAGGGTACGAAAACTAACTCCAAGAGTTGAACGTATTCTGCATAGGTTGGTGAAACAAGATCGTGTCGCAAGTAGCAATGATCTATCTGAACGCCTAAATCAGAGGACAGGAACTCAATTGCACCCAGGCCATGTGCGCACGGTACTCTGCAAAGTTGGTTTAAAAAAAAGAACTGCTGTCAGAAAACCCTTGCTGACCAAGGACCATGCTAAGCGCAGAGTAAACTGGTGCAAAGACCATAAGAAATGGGACAGCGGAGTTTGGAAACGCGTTTTGTTTTCAGATAAAAGCACATTTCAGCTTTTTCCAAACGGACGGAAGACAGTTCGACGCCTTCCATACGAAGAATTTAATATGGATTGCGTCAGTGGTCAACTGCAGTATGGTGGTGGTAAAGTAACTATCTGGGGAGGCATATCGTGGTATGGTAAAACAGATTTGCATATTGTGACGGGAACGGTTAACTCAGAAGAATATGTGAAAATGATTGTCATTTTAAATGACAATCTGTTACCATTTATGGAGGAGGAAATGCCTTTGAGGGGAGCTATTTTCCATCAGGATAACGCTCGCCCACATACCAGTCGAATCGCAACGAATTGGTTCGCTCAACAAAATATTCATGTCTTACCATGGCCTGCTCGCAGTCTTGATCTGAACATTATAGAGAACGTATGGAAGGTGCTGGGAGATAGAGTTACCAAGAAGCCAGAAAGTTCAAGAACAAAAACAGTTCAAGAACTGAAGGAAGACCTAATCTTAGAGTGGAATAACATTCCTTTGGATATAATCCATCATTTATTACTTGCAATACGCTACTGTCCCGACTGTTTCATTGCCAGTATCTCATTCTGATGATGTTCCATATCCTACTTGTCCCGATTCAACACGTGAAAACAATCGAAAATCCGTAGATTTAGTGGAGTCGGAAGGAACCACAGGTGGTAGCGTACTATTAAAACTGAAAGCAAACCTTACGTTTTATCGCAAGCGCAACTGAATGATTGGATAAGAGATTTGGAACTGTCAAAGGAAAAATCGGAATTGCATGCTTCTCGTATGCAACAATTCAATTTTTTGAGATTTAATACCTTCGGTCAGCCGCACGTACCCAAAGAGTGACGTTTGTTTATTGATGGCAGCAAACTGAGCTTGAAGGCGGTATTACTGCATATAGGAAACAAAAAGCCATCGATTCTGATCGCACATGCAGTCAATACAGAGGAAACGTACGAAATAATGGCGAAGCTATTAACATGAATTAAATATGAACAACACGACTGGAAAATATGTTCTGATCTCAAAGTCGTTGGTATGCTTTATGGTTTACAGAGTGGCTACACAAAATACTGCTGTTTTCTCTGCAAGTGGGATAGTCGAGCACGTGAACACCACTATTATAAAAAGGACTGGCCAGAAAGAATTGAGTCGAAAGTTGGAGAGAGCAACGTAAAAAACGTTCCACTCGTCAAAAAGGAAAACATAACTCTCCCACCGCTGCACATCAAACTTGGACTTATGAAAAACTTTGACAAGGCGTTAGACAAAGAAAGCGAAGCATTCACATATTTGAAAACAATTTTTCCAAATATTTCAGATGCCAAAATAAAAGAAGGTGTCTTCGTTGTATCGCATATAAAAAATGTGTTAACGATCATCAATTCGACAATAGTTCTGTCACCAGTTGAAGAATTCTGTCACCAGTATTGAAGAACTTCAATTCGACAATAGTACTGTCGGCGTGGGGTTCTTTTAGGACGACTGTTTGTCTAGCTTCCTCGGAAACAATAAAAGTGAATCTTACGAGAAAATAGTCAACGAGCTGTTCAGGAACTATAAAAAATGGGCGTAAATATGTCTCTGAAAATTCACTTTCTGCACTCCCATTTGAATTTTTTTCCGAAGAATCTCGGTGACGAGAGTGACGAACATGAGAAAAGATTCCACTAACAGATGAAGGCAATTGAGAATCGGTACCAAGGATTTTGGGACGAAGGAATGGTGGGCGACTATTGTTGGTTTCTCATCAGAGAAACCGATCCCGAATTGAATAAACGACAAAACAAGAATCCTAATCATTTTGAATTTCTGAATGAAAAAAAAAAAAATTATATACAATGTAAAAAACAATATAAATGATTTAAGGGCACAATAAAAATTATTAATAATAATTATATATAATTTAAATAATATAAAAATAATGTATATTATTAAAAGAACAATAAAAATTAAGAATAAAGGATTTTATTACAACAACCTTTAGTTCTCATTTATTTATATGACAATAAAATAAGTCGAAATGCATAAATATATAATCACATAATTTGGGTGCTTTCGGTAAATTAAACACAACTTTTTCATTTTTCAATAGATTTTCTTCAACAGTAGCTTTTTTTCGGAAAAATACAGGCTTTTAGTAAAAAATATCAATATCATTCCGCCAAAACTAACAGCTCGACCAAAAAATAATATTAGCATTGTTTGTAGGAAATTTTATTAGTTATTATTTGATATATCATTTGTTTGATTACTGTTGTTGGTTCTGGAGATATATACAATTAAGTGGAACCAACTTTTTTTTCGTTGAAAACCCTACAGTGGAGAATATCTCGAAAACGGAGTGACAGAAAAAAAAATTTTTTTTTTCCAAATTAGCTACCGATTTTACATGAGAAAAGGATAGTGACACTCATTGTACGAACAAATTTTCGTTATTTGTAAACCAGTGTTATCAATCAACTGATACGTCATTTGAATTGATTTGTTTTAATAATAACAGCACGTTATATCATAAAGCGGATTAAATGGAATTAAATCTGTATTAAACTGGATTAAATTGAATTATAATTGTGGAAAAGGTTTGTATTTATTAGTGAATCTTGTATTTACGAAATGCAACAATAAACTTTAACCGTTTCTAGGTTTAGTCATGGGAAGATCTAAAAATGATAAAAAATAAAAAAGCAATTTGCAACAAGTGCAAGCAACATAAAATCAGTACTTTGCAGATTTTCTGACACGGTTTATAAACGGGCATATGTTTAAAATATCATAGAACATTATTATTAAATGTGCCATTAGGGTGAAACGAGAATCGAATCCAGGTGAGCTGACAACAATTTCAACGGAATTCCGATTCAGTCCAGTGATGTCTAAAGCTCATCGAGTTCTCTCCAGGTATTAAACGCATGCCAAATATTGTCTGATGAGTATAAAGAGAAGTAAGTAAGTAAGTAAGTCATTTTTATTGAGACTTTTCGGTCTGGATAACAAAAGACAAGATAAACAAGAATATAAAAGATAACTTAGAACTATTATTGTATTATTCTAAAATTGATTTAAAGAAAAAAAAACGCCCTAGGCTTTAATTACAAAAATGCCAAATAATGTCTGATGAGTATAAAGAGAACATTGATGAGAACCTGTCCAAGGCTATTATTATATATCGCGCTCCATTTGCAATTGTCGAACATCCGCTCTGTGTACAGTTTTTAATAGAATTGCAACCTTCAAATAAATTTCGAAACACAATGGCAATCTCCCGCAAATATGCAAACACACTAGGCAGGCCCGTAGCCAGGATTTACCTAAGGGGGGGGTTTGGATTAAAAAAAATATCGATAGTTTGTGATATCGATAAATGAAAAGGTATTTTTTATATAATTACCAGAAAGATGGGAAAAATCAGTGGCTAGAAATAGACATTACTTTGAGAAATGAATTTGTAACAAATTTTTCACAATAAAGCGACAAACTTAAAAAAAAAACACTTTTTTGTACACCAAATACATAAAACAAAAATTAATTTTTTATCTTTGTTAATTTTATATATTTATATTAACAGCCCCATTCTGCGTACTTGATAAATTCACCTTATTGAATATTTATCAAGTATTGATTATTTATCAAGAGTTGGTATTCTGTGATAGAAAAAAAACTCTTTAATTGATAAATTTGTCAATATCTCATTTGCTATTGATAAATTTATCAAGAGAGTTGTGGTTGCTCGTAGCAGGCAATACCAAGGTTAATATTAACATAATAATGTTAACAATAATAATTATTTTCTACAAATTAATAAATACACTTTTGTGGAACATAAGGAAAATGAAAGCAGAAATCTGTTCTCTGTGTTGTGCTATTAATGAGAACAATTAGCTATTAACAGGAATTTACCTACTCTGGTGAATTACGAAAACTTTTTATTTATCAAGGTTGCTGTAGAATACTAAAAAAGCTTTCGATTGATAAAATTCTTTACAAATTTTATTTATAAATTACTTATCAAGAAAACGCAGAATAGGGCGGTAAGTCTTCTTATTTATTTTTTTTTGTTAATTCTAATAACACAGCGTCCGCTGTGACACTGCAATCCCTATGTATGCTTAAGGATGCACACCCATTTAACATAAAAAACGTGTGTTCTATAATTTCAAAACTGTCGTTTGTTGAGTTCAATGTGTTTCGGCTATATATATCTTGCTTATCGTTGCACTGTCATTTTGGAATACAGAAAGACGCTAAAAAAATAAAATTTTCAAGACGAACTTCTAAAATGACGATAAATAAGCATCTTATATTATTATTTTAATACTTTACTTGCAAACTTATATCGGTTTATCATTCTATATAAAAATAACCACGATTAGAATAACGACATTTTCTTGTATTTCCTGACTTTTGTAAAGGCCACAATGAAAGGTTAGAAAATTTTATTTAAAAAGTTTTTATTATCATTCGGTAAAATTACCAAGAGGTTGTGATCCTGCGTCTCCAAAACCAGTGTTAAAAAATACGCAAAACTTGCAATAAGCTGCATTTTCCAATTTGGAGTAAACCAACCAATGCCAACGGTTCGACCAAGAATGCTTAACACTTTAACTGCCACCATACAAAAAAAAATATCGGGTCCTCCAGGCCATTTTTTCGAACAAATCAGAAAAAGTTTTTTTTATATTTCGGTGAAATTTTGAAATATAATATTGAGGCACAACATATGTACCTCACGGCCTGATGTATACGTTGACTGTATATTTAGTGTGGATGACGGACAGATGGATATGGCTAAATCGACTTGGGTGATGATGCTGATCAAGAATATATACACTTTTCTATACCTACCACTCTTCCTTGTAGGCGTTACAAACGGAATGACAAAATTAAAGGTTTTAAAATTAAAATCCCAGTAAAGTGGGTTTTTTTTAAATCGTGGGGGTATAAAAATGATGCGCTAAAGATAGTTTTAGGTATGCCAGGCCATGCGGAATTGAACTACGTTTACAGATTTGCATTTCGAGGTACTAATTTTAAACCATGAACTATAATGTGTAATCAAATACTGAGGCACATACGCTGTGCCTCAGAGCCTACATGGACATTTTACTGAGGCACACCGTATGTGCCTCATGGCAGTTAACGTGTTAAATCGGAGTTTGCGAGAACCGCTGGCAGGAAAATTAAAATTTGGTGGAGGCACATAAATGCTTTGAAAACTTTCAAGGCGGTTCGAATCGGAAATATTGCTCATCAACTTGAAAATATCGTTATTTGGACATTGATATACTCTCGAAGTCGAATGCAGTTCCGATGAATCAAATGATATTTCTGAAAAAATTTCTACAATCATACACACAAACTTAGAGTTATAAGCATTAAAAGTAAAATATTAATACCGCAACTTGTACTTGTACTTGTACTTGTACCGCTTTCCACATAGCTGTCAACATTTAAGCTTTCTACAACTGCAGGTTACAAAGGAAGTTCTGAAGACTTTTCAGATTCCAAAGTTTCTTGAACGTTTTCTATCGGGTTTTCCAATAAGAGTTGTTATTTTGGTATTCAAAGAAAAATGCCATTTTTTGAGATATATTATCGGATGTTTATTTCATAATAATCATCCGAAGGCATGCCGTTAATAATGAAAAGCAACATCAGCCAAATGGCCACCACGACCACGCTTACAGCACAATATCCTTTTCATGAAATTTTCCATAACCAAATCGCAAAGTGGCTGCCCTATGTCCTCATTTTCGAAAAAGTAAGGTCCAATGACCCCGCCGGACCATAAACCGCACCAAACAGTCACACGTTGAGGATGAAGGGGCTTCTCAACAATAACTCAAGAGAGTCAAGATGATTTTTCGATGGAATTCCGGATCATTTTCATGCATTTCAAGGACCCAATCAGCAAAGTCACGACGTTGTTGTATCGTTCCATTTTTAGTAATGGCATAGTTTCTACTTGTCAAATGTCAAAGAAAAAAAGCTTTAAAAGTGAGCGCTTCACAAAAGCGGGCGATTCACAATAACACCTCTTATTAGAAAACCCTGTACAATACAGATGAAATATAATATTATTCGGATTTTGTCGGTTCCGCATTAAGCAAAAAGTTAATCCATTAATATTCAATCAATGCAAACACGCTACAAAAAAAAAAAAAACACAGCTTTCAAACATTCAGAAATATTCGGCAACTTTTTAACACATTTACGCATTGATAAAGGAAGAAAACCCATTTGAATCAAGCACTTACTTTCCACCGTTCTAGCCTTTTTTTACTTCTGGTTTCTGCAGCCAATTAAGAAGACTAATTTTTGTAGTTTTGGCACAGTAAAATTAACAATAGAAACTCTTAAACTTATCTAACGAAACGCAATCAAAATTTCACCACTTTCACGTTACACCTGTTAACGCAATAAATTCTTAAATTGCTGGTCGTAGACAAAGTTCAATTGAATGTATCGAACTTTTTTCGATACTTAAGCTTGTTGATGTTTTCGCTGTATTTCGCTATATTATTTTTTTATACTTTTTGGACCATAAGGGGGGGGTTTTAACCCTAAAAACCCCCCCCTTGTCTACGGGCCTGACACTAGGGATATTCTCGCAATATTGCAGCGTTGCAAAATTTGTGAAAATGTAAACTTGCAATATTCAAATATGCAACACTGCGGAAACGCACAAAAACACAAATATTGTAAAGAAATGCTACGAACAGGGGAAAACAAAAAACTTGGGACTTTCTTATTGAAAATGCTGCTTTCAATATTATTATTCTGGAAGATGTTAATTATATCACCCATTTCACATTGAAGTGTAATATCAGTTCCACTGATCATATCCGATTTGGCTCAACTTTTTTTCTTGGATTGGTTTATTGATTAAAAAATCAAACCCGAAGCTATAAATTTTTAGAATAATTTTTCCCGGCCAAAATAGGGTCTATTTGGAGACAATATAGCTGAGTCAATTTAAATCAGATTTTCATTAATAACGTAGCATTGAAAAGAAAATTTTGTCTTTTTTAGGGGAAATATATAAAACTTTTGGGAATGGGGAAGGATCTCATTCCTCCAATCGATACCAAACGTGGTTTCAGACAAGGTGATTCCTTATCGTGCGACTTTTTCAACCTAATGATGGAGAAGATCATCAGAGCTGCTGATTTGAGACGCAATGGCACGATATTCTACAAAAGTATTATGCTGTTGGCGTATGCTGATGCTATCTGGCCATAATACGCGCGAAGTCAGTGCAGTATTCTCCAGATTAGCGAAAGAGTCGAGTCGAATGGGTCCTGAAGTGAACTCAGATAACACGAAATACCTAGTGTCAATAAATAAACAGTCTCAGCGTCTTGGAAACCACGTCACTGTTGACAACATCTCCTTCGAGGTTGTTAAGGACTTCGTCTACCTGGGATCCAGCGTAAACTCTTTCAACGATGTCAGTATTGAGATAAACTTGACGAAGGATAACTCTTGTCAAGAGGTGTTACTTTGGGCTGAGTAGGCCTTTTAGAAGCAGAGCCCTCTCTCGACGAACAAAACTCACGCTCTATAAGTCACTAATCATGCCCGTCCTATTATATGCAGCACAAACCTGCACATTGTGGGAACTTTCGAGAGAAAGATCCTTCGTAAGATATTCGGACCAATCTGCGTCAATGGCGAGTAGCAAATCCGATGGAACCACGAGCTGTATGAGCTGTACGCTGACATCGACATAGTTAAGCGCATTAATATCGAGCGGCTCCCCTGGCTAGGTCATGTTGAAGATTACGCCCACATATTCGTTGGAAGGGTCAAGTGTTGGATAACCTGACTCCACTTCATGTTTTCAATTGGTGCCAGCAAGCACAAAACAGAAAAAACTGGCGCAATTTCTTATACGAGGCCAAAATCGACGAACGGTTGTAAGCGCCAGATAAGTAAGTAAGTAAGTAAGTAAGTAATGCCGGAAAAGTATATTTTATAGCACATAATTGGAATCTTTTCAATAAAGACAACAACAAAAGGATATTTATCTAAAAAAATTGAAATTATCAACTCTGCTTATTCATTACCTTCCTGCTTAGGGAATACCTTCCACATCTACTGGTATTTTCCATTCTACACGTTATTCTTCTTCGTATTATTTTCAGACTAAAAGTGACAATGGAATATTCAGGGACAGTAACTAAATTTTGATTTCGTTTGTTTAATGCAATGCAATGTCTTAAGTAGTTATTTACCAATTGTTCTGTGAGCATTTTTATTTCTTTAAATTTATAAAATTTTTTATAAAAATCAGTAATATTTGCTGAACAATGTGTTTTATCCCCAAATTTTCGACAACATAGTATATAATTACCTTTTTGTTAAATCACCGGGTATTTATCAATTTTACCCAACTTACCTATTATAACGGTTATTTAAACTTTTCCCATCTCTTAAAATCAACACTAACTTCCAATGTCTGTTTAAACTTCTTGTAATATTTCTGTTATATTTAAAGGGCTGTCAAACTTCTGTCAAAGTCCTTGCAAGTGCTGAAATGGCCAGTTATTTATTTATTATTTATAATATTTCTGTTAACGAAACCTAATGAATATTTGAAATAAAAAAAATACATAATGGAAAAAAACAAAATAATTCATATTTAAAATATTTATAAGGACAAAATTAGAAATTTAGTCTTATTTAGTATTTTGAATTTTAATTAAAAAAAAATATAAAATAAACTGGCCTTTTCAGCCCTTGAAAGCACTTCAACCGAACTTCTTTTGATCAAATTCTGTTGGCGTGTTATTAAATGTTTGGACACAATTGATCGAGAACAGGACCTACTAGTTTTATACCGACTCCGAACGTCTAATGTGCATGTTCTCAAGAAGCCTTACATGGCATTATTTTACTCTTTGAGGTTTGCCATTGTCTGCAGAGCGGTGACGGCCGAACAGAAATATTAATTCAATTGAAAAAAGTTTCTATGTCAGATGGAGATTAAACTAGGGTTCTCTGGCGTATGGGTCACGCACTCTACCCACTGCGCCATGGCCGCTACAGGTTAATCACATCATATTATTAACCCAAACTCAATAGAATGATAGGAGCAGGAGAAGGAGCGCTATGAGTATTTTTTGGTTTTAGTAGGAATGAGTCAAAGTTGGTCTTTTGTTGAGTTACTATGAGTACAAATTTGCACCAATGGTCATGGCTCATGACTTAAGTATACTAATTTCACTAGTACTCATATCATATCTCTGGTACAGGCACATCCTTGACAATTCCAGTTTTTTCAAATTTCTTTACATTTCAATCCCCTCTTAAAGCACAAAAAATGGAAACCAATTTTGGATTGACCACTTCAAAGAAAAAAAAAATAAAATTACCACTTTTTACTCTTTAAAATCTGTTGATCTAGCCCTTTTTAAACTTTTTATTTCGCCAATTCAGGCTCTATCTTCAAAAAGTGAGCGGATTGAAGAAAAGTAGCGTACGTTGCAGGCTTAATATAAGTATGCATAACTTATCATTGATGAATATACTCTGAATTGTGAAAAAGCGACTCGTTGCAGATCTCTGATACAGATGCAAATGTAAATATAAAAATGTCCAACAGTTTGATGCGGATATGAATGCAGATGCCAAAATTCTTCTTTTACTGCGCGAATGCGGATGCGGATCTTAGCCACATCCCTTCTGAAACCTCTTATACCTACATCCTTCATGAAAGTTTTTCTAATTTGAGAAGATAACGCTGACAACAAAATCAATTTTTTTTTCCAAAATAACAAGGTTCTGACATTGAATTCTGGTAGAGGGGACAAACAAAAAAAAGAAATATGCGTGATCGGCGTTTTGAAAGTTTACGTATGAGTCTTATTTTAGGAGGGATTTAAGTGTCTCCCTTTCTGAATATTCGTATAGTGAATTGGCAGAGGAAATCATGTTATCCTTGAGTTTTTGATATAGGATGTGTTGCGAGGATTTATATAAGATACTATGAGAAATATTTTTGTTGAACATTTTAACCCCTAACTTCTCAATTTATGGGCCCTTTTTGACCCTTTTATGATAAAAGGCAAAAAAGACCCATAAAACAAGGATACAACGGGATAAAAGGTTTCACAAAAAAATTTTTCATAAAATTATACCATAAGTCTGTGAATATACTAAAGCTGAAGATTCAATTTAAATACCAGAAATAAGTCTAAACTTAAGGTGTGTTTAAGGGTTAATTTCGTACTTATACAGAATTGATGCTAAAATGTCGCACAAAACTTAGTTTTATGGGGTTAGTATCTATAAAAAAGTGTTTAACTCATTTGCCGCTTCATACTTAGCAGTAGCAACGAACCTTATCAGATGCACTTTGGCTGATAAGATCATTGGGTTCACACAAAAAACTTTTCAACCAAAAAAAAAAAAAAACTCACTTCAAATTACTACAAATTAAAAAATAATTTTAAATAACTTTTCCTATTTATTTTTTGGTCAAATTTTAAAAGTTATTTATAACATAGGGTAAAACACCCAGTCCTGAGCCCCCTTAAGAGAATTTTTTACTTCGATGAATGAAAACTTCGTTATTTTTATCATGTTTGGCAGCGTTTTAGTGTTAAAATACTCGTTCATTCCAGAATAATAAATTGATTAAATTTGTTTGAATGCCAATTAGACTAATATATTTAAAATAATGATTTATTAAAAAATGAACCGAATCCCAGTTATGAGCCCCCGATTTCCAATCTTGAGCCACCTTTTGCCCAGTAATGAGCCATCTGGTTTTTACAGTGAGAACTTTATTATTTGAATTATTTTATGAATGAATAATATTCAAAACGTTAACAAAACATAAATCACAAATTCATTTTTGTGTCTTTGTGCTCAACTTCAGTTCGATCCAAACCTGACTTTCCAAGGCATTTACTGTATTCGATTGCATTGTGATTAAAAGGATACAGGCCGCAGGTACGAAAACCATTAGTTATAGTCAAATTTTTTATGTAGGTACCAATAATGTTTTTTAATAACTTTGCAAAATGATGCTTTGTTAACTGTTGCAATAACCATGTTATGCATTCTCCAACATTGCAGTTCCTTTAACCATCTCATTTTAAGAGGTGTGAATGTAAAATTCTTACTGTATTTGGGTAAAAGGAGATCAGAATAATTTGCAATTTGCAAAAAAAAAGAATTATAGGAAATAATATTCGATTTGCAACCAATGTTGAATAAAAGACTTCTTTTATGTAGTATATAAATCTCAAAAAGTCATCCAGCCCAAATCACTTTCTGTATACACTATTTCTTCAGGTATTGATTCTAATACATCCTTGGGTATTCTTTTATAAGCAAAAATAATCATTGGTGGAATTATCAAGGCATCAGCAGAAAATGAAAACATGACTGTTATGCTCTCTTTAGCTGCCCCTTTATCTGTTTCATAAACGTAATCTCTAGGAGCTAAAACTGGTCCTCCTTTTGGGATAGTAAAAAACCTGACTCATCACCATTGAAAACTCGAGATGGATTCTTAAGCAGATCATTGGCATAGGACTTTTCATCGAAGAAAGTTTGAATTTGATGGCACCAACCTCTTAAATCTTTTTCCGAAAGAGCTGCACTGGCGGCTCTCTTGGCGGCCTCGGTAGTCGAGTAGGTAGCGTGCTCGACTGCTTCCCCAGAGGTCCCGGGTTCGATGCCCGGCCTGGACATGGTCCTTCGCTTTAAGCCTTTCTAAATTCGCTATCCTCATTTCTAATCAACTGAAATTAAAAAATTTACCAATATTTACGGCTTGAAGTTTGGTGGTAGAGAAGTTTGTGGATAAGATGCCTTATAACTTGAATTGACTGAGGTAAAGGCATAACACGTGCCTCTGATTCAAGTTCACATGTTTCTTTGGCTTTCCACCACACTTAGAACATCCTACACGAGTTTCAGTTGATTGACCTTTCTTTCCCACTACTCCATCACCCCATTTCGAACCAAGGCAGACTTGACTGAATGGGTATTCCACTTGAAATCCTTGGTTCAAGCAAAAAAAAAAAAAATTTGGGAATCCGGTTTTGGAGTGTTGGGCTTGGAATTTCATATTTCCTTGAAGCGTCAGATTAAATGTCGTTAAGGGCCTAAGCAATGTCACATACGTTATACTTTCTTCTGGATGTCATTTCAAAAGATATTATCTGTATAAAATAAATTGTTAATTCAATGTAGAGTGGACTCAATTTGACCAACATCCGCCAAAAAATGAGGGCTCTTAACCCATTAACGCATTGAATCGGGATTTAATGCATGCAAGGTCAAATGCAGAATCTGGCATTAATTGCGAACAAATATCAAGAATATGATTATTTTTGTTTTTTTTTTTTTCAAAGTCAATTTTCGTATTGTGAATCTTTTTGAATATATAATAAGAGAAGCCAGGCTTAATGAGTTAATAAGAATGTTTATAACAATTTCTGTTTTCCTGATTTGAGCTCCATGGGCTCACATTTGGAAATTTAATTTTTCCGTAATGTTCCAATTGTGAGCCCCCATAGCTCATAACTCCCCCATTTTTTTGCTTTGACAGAGAATATTTTTAATGAAATATTTAAGAAAGAAACAATAAATAATATTCAACTTTTGTTATAACAAAGATAATAAAAATCATAACAAAATGTCCACACCTGAAGGGTTAAAGTGTGACTCCTTGTTGAGATTGCTTAGGAAATCACTGGACTGAGTAAGAGCACGAGACACATCTTTTCGATTTAAAAAATCGCTTTAAACTGAATATTTTATACTCAGCATGATAGTTGAACGAACTGAACGAATTTTGACGAATGATTTACCGTTTTAATTGAAATTTAGACAATTATTAGCTAGAGACAGTTTAATGAGCGGGGGGCTAGGGGGGAATAGGCTGAGGGCTCAGGACTGGGTGTTTTACCCTATGTATTATAATATTGGAAATATTATCATTTTCATTTTCATCAATACTAAAAACATAAATCCTCAGAACATATCCTATACCCAAAATGTAAGGATAACATGTTTTCTTATGCCGATTCCCTATAAGCATGGTTGAATTAATAAGGTTGTCTCGGGGCTGATCGTAGTCTCTTCTCAGTACCCATAATTGTCAAATTCAATGAAAAGCAAGAACAACTACACTGAGGGGAAAAAAATATTAAATTTATCTAAAAACTTTTTTAATTTATCCAAAAAGCGAGTCATTTTTGCACCAATAACGCATTTGAATAAATCGACTACGTAAATATTTAAAATTTATTTGAATACTTTTTAAATTCAATTAAATATTTAAATATTTAAATATTTAAACAGAATTAATAAAAAATATACTAAAATTATACACGAATTTTTTAAAAATATCTTTTAAATATTCACTATTTGAAAATAAACTATCGCATTTAAAAAAAAATTATATAAAAATATTGATTTTAAAACAAAACATATTTAAATTGAATATGTTATTAATGGTTTTATGGTATTATTTTCTTCATATTGCGTTCATCAAATGCCATTGCCTGTATAATTTATTCTCGCTTCACTTTTTTTGCAAATTATGCACGTAAATGACAACCGGTCCAAAATGTTCTTGAGAAAATACCGAGTTGTCACTCCACCCTACATCATTTTTTTTCTTTGCCAAACATGCATACTATATTACTCTTGCAACAATAACTAAATGAGAACTATAAGAACTGCAAATGCAAGAAATAAACTGCAGGAACAGAGTGCGATGCTGTTGCTGCTTGTCGGAGTATGTGTGTGTACGTGTGCGATGCTGTTGCTGCTTGCTTGTATGGAATATGTGTGTGCGTGTGTGGTATAAATAAAATTCAAATACGGGAAAAAAACGAGTTGTAAGGAAAACACTAGATTTATCCACGTAAATATTTGAATAAAATTTATACTCAGGCGTGGATAATGCTATTATGCGTTATTTCCCTTAGTGTACTTCATCAGCTTTTCATGTTATCAATTTTCGCTTTCAGATTTTGCATGATCTGTCAACTTCGTTTTGACATTTATGGGAACTCGCTCTCACCCATGCGACAACCTTATTTATTCGACCATGACTATAAGAATGTTCAGGAAGGGGGAAATTTAAATCCTCCCTAAAATAAGACTCATACGTAGGCTTGCCTTACTTTGATTTGTCCGCACTTGTGATTTTGTTCGGACTTGGACCCAATAAATTGAAAAATAATTATAATATCTCTTTCCTAGAAAAAAATTCTCGTGTGAACACAAAGTGATCTTTAAGAAGGTAGCTGAAACACCCTGTGTAAGAAACTAATAAAATAATTTAATGACCTGTTAATCATATCGTTGTTATATTTACGATTGATGTTTGCAGTTAGTATTAATTTGTTTTGACCCTTCTTGATTTGCGAAATGTTGCGATTTGTTTTTGTAGGTGTTTTAGTACTACTTTGTACTAAGTAGCCCCATATTTGACACATGTTTAGTGCAAAATTCATTTTAGTTTATATTATATTTTTATTTTCATATAATTATTTATTGTGGAGTTATTGTTACGTTTTTATATTTATTCTAAGTTTATTATTTTTTAAAGAACTTGTTTATTTTTAAATATTTCGTTAAATATAAATGAATTACATACTTCCTAATTGTTTTATATTCCTACTAATTTGAAAGCATCAAAGAAGATAAGAAAAAATCAACAGCTTCTTACATAATTAAGTTAAGAATTCTTGCTACAAATTTTATCGTAAAAAAACATGAATTGTACAAGTGAAGCAAATTTGTGGATGTCATCTACTCAGACACCCTCCCCCCCTCCCCCTCCACAAAAAAACTCAAAAAGTGTCCGGACTTGCTTTCAAAAAATTATGGCAAGCCTACTCATACGTAAACCTTAAAAACGCCGATTTTTTCTTAAAAAAAATTTTCAATCTCTCTGATATCTCTTAAAGATTTATGCGACGCTTATCGGAAAATATTTGTGTAAAAATATTTTGACCGTTCAGTTTAAATATTTTTCTAGTGTAGAACTGGTTCGAGCCTAACTTATTCAGCACATTTCTTACCAACTGCTTCTTTATTCGCTTACTCGATACTTCCACCCAGTATTGTCTACATTGTATAGTGCTGCTTAAACTGTCGCCTGGCTTAGCCAAGACAACAACGTGCTGCCATTCAAGGTGCGGCGCTACCTAGTGGAATTGTGGCAAAGCTTCAACTTCGTCTCTATTGCAGTAGGTAATAGCAGGGGCGCACTACACTGATAATTTTCAAAATAAAATTAAAATATAAACAGAAAAGATGCCAACTTTTTGGAGAATGCAATTTTTTCGACTTAGCAATTTTCTCTGTAATTTATTTGCACACATTTTTATAATGAAGCCTCTCCAATCTTTTCACCTATCCAACTGCAAAAACAACTTCTGCTGGTAGTGAGTGATTTCAAGGAAATCCAACAAAAAATCAGGCAAATTAATGTGATTGCATTTAATTAACTGTTACCAGCAAATGCATTAATTTGCAGCGTATATCTTGTATCTCACAGATATAAACTGAATACCTACGCGTATGCAGGGCTTGTGCCTTGAACGCAAATCTAAATGGAATTCATCCATGGCGATTGTCAAACGATTGTGACGTCGTGGAACTGTAAAGCAGTTGAGCTGCAACGAAATCCACCTCAACGATAAATGTTGTGCAAGTGCAAGTAGAAGATAATAAAAAAAAACACACACACACACACACAAACAATGATAGAATGAAATAGACAGATAAGAAAGGGAAAGGAAATGATAATTATTTTTTGGAAATATACCAAAAATAACAGAAACCTCATTAAGCCAACAACGACAACGACAACGCCAACGACGAAGCAAACTAATGAGACACGAATAACAGCAGCAACAACAACAGTAAGAATATATATAAAATAATTACCAGATACGCTCTACGCGCTCAAATCTATCTAGATATACAGCGAGTATGAGAATGTAATTTAGTCAAATGAATTGAAACAAATTTAGTGTGACAAATGAATTGTTTACAAAAAGTTACAATAAAAACAAAAAATTAAAAAAAAAAATAACGACAGAGACAGCATTGTCAGCCGTAAAGCTAGATAGATAGATATGCAGATAGCGCCCATAGTTTTGAACAAACATACTTACATTTGTAAGTGTAGATATATGCCAAATGTGTGCACTAATTGCATAGATAGAGTATGTATCTAGATACATTGGTAAATGGGTCTCAGACAATAAATATTTTTAAATGCATTCATTAAGTTGTTGTCGGTGGGTGTGCTTGTGCTTGAATGGGGGTAAATTGTCCTATAAGATTTGACTTTTCTTCAAATAAATCCAAGGAACTTATTTTTTATAGTATTCAATGACTACATTACGCCTGTCAAACTTCATTCATTCAAATTTATGTAGGGAGTATTTTGGAACTTTATGTGGATGACCTTAGCCGGACTCACCCGGGTGAAATTACTTATTTATTTATATTTTATTGTTATTGTCTAAGGTATTACCCATGCATTTTTGTTAAATTTATCTTCTCCTGGGTGCATTTCTCGATCTTAATTATAGAATTATATAAACATGTTTGAGACAAAAGTTGTAAGTTTTGGAGGGATAATAAAAGAATATTGGAACTTCTTTAAAATATTAAGAGATCAAGGTTTAAACTAAAACAATATCGATTTAAAAAACAAAAAACATATTATTCAGGATATTTCTTAATGATTCAATTTTATGAAAATAAACTTGAAATTTTACTTTAAAAAGGCTTTAGGAAGTTGTGGGGTTATAAAATCGGTAAGGATGGTATTTATTTGAAAAACTAGTAAGAAATTATTTTCGACTGGGCCGAAGTTAAAATACCTCCACGGCCGAACCAAAGTGTATTCAAAGTTTTAAGCACCCAATCAAATATTTTATATAAAATATAGGAGGTAGGCGTGGTTTTCACCGATTGTATTGAAATAAAGCTTATCTGCAAAATGTCAAGTCCATATATTAATTTTTGAGGAATTTTAAGAGATTTTGGCGGGGTGCAATAAGACCAACGGCAATAAGGCCGAATTCGGCTTTATTTCGCTTTGAGTGGATATAAGGCCGTATTTGCGGATTCGGTCTTATTTCCATTTGAAAAAGAAATAAAGCCAATTTGGCCTTGTTTCCCTTTAAAAGGAAATAATATTAAGACGCCATCAATTAATTTTTTAAGTTCTATTTAAGGTATAATATACGTGTAGCAACCAAAAACAGGAGCTGCTTTCAAAAAATTTTTTTAGATATAAGAAGTTATTAGTTTTTTTTTTAAATTTATACAGGTTATTGTACATAAAAAATACTTTATAAAAATACAGTTCTGGCTTTTATATAGAGGGCGCTGAAAATGGCATTGAAAAAAAGAAATCCAAAACGGTTCGATGGATATGGCCTTTCCCATGTATCGGAAACAAAAAAATCAAATGACATTTTCAAAGCTTCAAAGCATAGACCATATGTTAAGCATCCCCCTTACGCAAGACCCCCGGGGTTTTTTTTTTCATTATGGCGGAAGTTGAAGTAAAAAGTTAAAAAAATAGATACATTTTCGCGCGCTTTTTTGTTTATATAAAAAAAACAAAAAAAATAGATACTTGAATTTAGGGGGGATGCTGAAAGGACAAAATAACGAACAAAATGCAAAAAAATCATTGAAATTGAACCAATAGATTTCAAGTTATCTATAGAACCGTTTTAAAAAAACTAGTTTCGAGGAAATCGCGTTTACAGTTTTTTATTTGTTGTATGGAGCTTAGACATAGGTTAACGAACTTCTGTTTTTTTTTTTTAATTTCGATTTAAAATGTGTATGTATATTCCTAAAACTATAAAGAACACATTGGACAAAAAAATTTTTTTTTGCGAAAAATTTACACGTATTTTAATTTTTTTTTTTTTTAAATTTACACCTTAACCTTAAACCCGTTTATCGGGTCATATTGACCCGAGGCACTTTTCATTTGCAAAAACAACGTACTAAAACTCAAAAATTAAAAAAAAATTACCATTTTAGTTGTTGAACTTTTATCTTTGCAACCAGGTTGAAAAATTGTACATATGTGACATATGTGCATTGCAGAGACAAAAAGCTGACATGTGCACTACACGTTTATCTGGGTCAAAATGACCCGACATTTTCTACCATACGATTTGTATGAAGGATCAGTTTTTGTAGTACTTTTTTTCATTTATTTTTTCTATTGTGCAATCCTTTCCAAATTTTTTGCAACTGTAAGCACATTGGAAGTGAGAGACAGCATTATTCTGTCGTTAGCATACGCTAACTTTTGTACTTTTCATACTTATGTACACTTACACGTATGTGAACATGCTTTTTATATGAATCTGTTGTGCATGTACAGTGTTCTCTTTTGTGTTGTCTTTTAGTATTTGCTTTATCATGCTAAAAATCAATTCGAAAAGCGATGCAACACTCCAACGAAACAATTAATAAGGCCGTGTGCTATTCGGAAACTTTTCACTCGTGGTAGAAAAGAAGTTACTGACTTAAATACAATTTCTGTCGAAATATAATTGGCATTTTTGCTGTGCCAAAAGGACGAGAAAATTTTGAACGCTAGAAATTTTGACGTTTTAGATTTCGGTAGTGTAGTAGAGCAAGAATTTAATTTAATTTGCAAAATTGTTAATATATACTAAAAATTAACAGTATTTTATGCAAATATTTTCCATTTCTAGTTGCTATGTTGTCCGAAGCAGAAAATTTTTCTTCTATTTTTGCTTGTGTCAAAAATTCTCTTGCCGATTATCAAAATGTATACTAGCCCCTGGAGCTACATGAATTTTTGACAGTCATATTCACCTCACATCTGTCAAATATTCTCATTCAGACTGTCAAAATTTCGTCATTCGAGTGAAAAGTTTCCAGATAGCACACGGCCTAAGAATTGCTATGAGTTTGATTTGAATGAAGCTAAAACGCCTTACAGGATCGCTTCGAATGCCACAAGTTTAGGTAAATAAATAATAAATAAACTATTTCCATTTCAAATGAATGTTGTTCATTCTTGTTTCAATCACTGCTTTTACTAAGATAAGAAACCACTACGTAGATGCGAAGCATATAAGGGTAACAGCAAAACAAAGGATAATAAAACGTCTGCTGTGTGTGACCATTGCTTAAAACTTTTTTGACCTTTGCATTATGTTCGTGCATATTAATCGTGTTAACTTCACAAATACAAAGAACCGGATATATTGGAAGAAAACGATGATAATGATGGGGCAGATCCATCAATGCCTAGCACATCAAATGCAGCTCAATCGAATCGGATTTATCAATCGGTTATAAATCTTATGTAAATTACAAATGTTTTGTACAAACATATATTTAAAAACAAAAAAACAAATATTAAAATTAATATTTCATAAAATAACAGTATTTTTAATTTTACCTTATTAAAGATATTTCCATACAAAATACACTACAGGTCAATATGACCCAGATAAACGGGATTAAGTTGTAAAACATGTAAACGGGTCTAAGGTTAATGAAAAATTAAAGATATAAAGTATTTCCTTCAAGGAATATGGAATACTTATGTATGTATATATGACTTTTCGGTAAAAAGTGTGGATATAAATGACGGCTGTGCGAATAATCGCCCAAGAGAAAATCGCCCAAAGTGCCGGAATTAACGGTTAATGTAGTTTTTTTTGGCTCCCGGAATTTAAGCCCGATGAACATAAAATGACAAAATGATTTTCCCTTATACGGAATGTTATTTTTTTTTTACCTTCCGTACAAGGGCAAATCATTTTATCACAACGAGTTTGAAATTTGTTTTTGATGTTATTCCATGAACAAAAGGGTCCATAGACATTACCATATCTCCGGATAAGGTCAAATGGTGTTTTGTTTATGATAAAATGATTTGCCCTTATACGGAATGTTATTCTCTTACCTTCCGAACAAGGCAAACCATTTTATCATAACGAGTTTGAAATTTCTTCAATAACTTTTTGCTATAAACAAATTCTAATATCTTCTATTGGATTCTTATATCTTCTTTCTTTCGTTTGAGCTATTGTTAATGTGATAAGCCGATAGCCCAAACCGCTAGTGCTTTTAATATTCATTGTAAATTTAATTTACAACTAGTAAGAATGGTCAATTCTTAAGATTGAATTGCACAATGGTCGCCAAGCTTAAAACGCAATTTTTAATAAGAAATAAAAGTATTCTGTATGTAAAAATTGTGTAGACAGTTTTTGAAAAGTTCGTATAAAATAGAAAGCATTGATTCTCCAACATAAAATTTTGGGAGTGCATTAAGAATGAGTGCTTCAGTACGACAATGTTTTCAAAATGCCAAAAAAATAGTGGTGCTGACCATGAAAAATGTGAATGAAATTTTTAGTAGCAAAAAAAAATTAAAATTTTTTATGAAAGTGTTAGCAAAAGAGTACACCAAAAGGAAGAACAATTCAATATCTTTGAAATAGGTCTTGATCATTTTTTTTAGGACTAACGGTTTTGCAGTTATAGTTATTTGACTACATGTCCTATTCACAATTTTTGATATATTATTTAATTTTAAACTGTGTATAACTTGCAAAAAAAAAAATTTAAAGTACTATCGACGTGCAAAGTACCAAATTCTTACAAATATGTGAGTTTCGAAAAGCGTCCGATTTGACATGGAATCACCGATATATACTATTGTAAGCTACACTAAGAGAAAAAAATATTAATTTAAAAAATTGTGGCATTTTTTCTGTTTACTTAATTTTTAATTAATTAAGAGCTTTATGCCAAATAATTCATGAAGCAACAGGTTGCTACAACCAGTGGCGTTCCTAGGGGGGGACGGGGGGGCGGTACGCCCCGGGTACCACCATTTTAGGGGTGACACCATTTCAATATTTTTTTTAATATCTCAAACAGAAAGAAAAAGGTAAAAATACATTACGTTAAAAAATATGTGTCCCATTTTGTCGCATTGAAATTATTTCTAACAATTTGTGTATCAGTAGCTTCACGCGAAAGGAGTTTTTCCAAGCTAAAATTAATTAAGACTTATTTAAGGTCTTCCATGGGACAGGCAAGGCTTTCCGATTTTGCTATTTTATCCATTGAAAACGAGCTTGCAAGTAATATTGATTTCGATGAGGCTATTTCAAATTTTGCAGCTCTTAAAGTAAAAAAAGTTAGTTTTTAAGACAACGCCATTAATAAGATTTCTTTGTTTAACCTTATAACCAACCTGTTTAACCAACCTAACCTCTTTAACCAACCTACATATACAAATATTTACCTGAAAATGTAATTTTTTTGTTTAATTTGTGTAACTTTTTTGTGTAAGTTTTCTTTTTTACCTTATGCCTACATATCTAAATATGTAGACTAGGGCGGGTCAATTTGTTCGGATGAGAAAAAACCAAAAATGCGTATAGCAGAAATGTAATCTATGATGAATTCTTAGAAAATTTCCCCAAGAAACCATAGGTCTAAAATCAATCCCAATATCGCGCATATCGAGGTCAAAACTTGTATATGAATTAAAAAACAACTGTATAGTTTAAATAGAAATTCTGACGAAAAGTCAAAAAATGGCAGCGTATATCATTGATTTTGGAATTGTTGAAAAGGAAATTTTGCCAGCTCTCCGAATCTGAATTAATTTTGAAAATATTTTTTCTTTTAAACCAAATATTGCCATTCTAATATTTAAATATTGTCAAAATAAAACGATTTAAATTTATAAAAAATCTTTTATTGAATCAGTGCAAAAAGTGTCATTTTAGACTTATAAGTCTTGTTTGCTCTCAATGCGGGGTATTTTAGGTCGACTTTTTGCAGCTACTGCCATAACAACGTTTTTTTCAATTACGCGTCGCGAAACACTTGATAGTAACTGAACAAATCGCTCAGTTCCCTGAATATGCTATGGAATTTGTGGGTCTGGCAGCGGCGGATCTTCAAACTCTAGATAACTTAGCATGTGCTCGTATGAAATGTTTGCGGTGAATGGAGGTTCGGATAAAATGCTGTCATCATCTATGTTTATCAAATCAACATAGTCTGAGCAATCAAAATTAATGTTATGCTTTTTAAAAGTCCTTAATACTGTTGGATCATAAAGCTTATCTCGATAATACAAAATTGCTATTCTTTATTGCTTTTTCGCGAACCGGTTTTCTATCATCAAAGAGCATTGCCAATAAAACATTCTTTGGATGACCGAAATAGGCATTATTTTGAACTGCAGCGTTTACAATATCCCTAAGGTTTGGTGGCAAATATTGCGTTGACCGTAGAAATTTTGCTAACAGTGCACTACCGTAGACAACAGAACTATAATACTTTACATTAAAGTACATTGGTACATAAACTTTCATAATATAATTTGCTAGAGTTTTTAAGTTGGTTTATGGCAAATTTGTAGTTACGTATAGTCGCAATAGTCTACTAGCTTTGGTCAGGCAACGAGAATGAACTATTTGCCCGGGTTTCATGATGGCTAAATCTGCGGGACAGAAACCTTCAGACACGGCTTTGGCTAGTCGATAAGGGCGTAGCCATGGGGGGAAGTTGCCTGAGATTTTCTGTTTAATCGATGGCTTTGAAAGTAGTTTCTATATGTAATTCCTTTTTAATATGTGGTTTTTCCTTTGAAGCTAGATGTGGTAAAAAGATATGATAAAGATATGAAAGATATGGTAAAAAGAAATTTATAAGGTATTGTCACCCCCCTAATTTTCATCCTGCCTACGCCCTTGTTAGTCGATACAGATACTTCACATCTGTAGAAAGACCGTGTTCGTCTTTAGTATTTAACGGTAGAGGCATATTTCCAAACAAAATTGGTTGAAAATCAGATACAATCTATAGCAAAAAGTGGGTTGATTTAAAATTAAGTCCAATTATTTTAAAATTAGTATAAAACTACCTGTAACGTTCACAGGAAAAAAAAAAAAAAAAAAAACAAAAACAAAAGAAAAAAAAAAGAAAAAAAAACAAAAGACAAAAAAAGAAAAAAAAAAAGAAAAAAAGAAAAAAAAAAAAACAAAAAAGGTTTCAATCAATTTTGTAAAATCCCCGCTAGCAGTTCTAGGTCCGCTTGTAGTCGACTTTTCCAATGCACCAAACATGTGGCGAAAAGGTAGTTCATTAATATGCAGCAAGCAACACATGTAATGATTTTTCTAGAGCAATTTCGAACCTTCGTAGAATGCCATTAAGGTACCAGTATTGCTTACTTCTCCATCGCAACAAATTCCAACCAAATCGCCAAGAGATAAATTTTTTGTATGAAAGAACTCGTATAGCTGAGGTTATTACTTCCAGTTTTGTTTACTTTTTAAATACTAAAATGTGAAGAATGTAATAAAATAGTAAAAATGAAGAATTCAAATGTAAAAATAAAAATTATCAAAACGTCTCTACGATGATTTTTACATTTTTGGCAATTTTTAAATATCAGGCTGGCAAAATTTGGTTTAAAAGCCACAATATTTTTCAAATAAATTCAGATTCGGAGAGCTGGCAAAATTTCCTGTTCAACAAGCTCAAAATTAATGATATACGCTGCCATTTTTGGATTATTCTACAGTATTTTTATATAAAACTATGAAATCCATACACAAATTTTGACCTCAATATGCGCGATATTGGGATTGATTTTAGACCTTTGGTTTCTTGAGAAAGTTTTCTCAGAATTCATCACAGATTTCGTTTCTGTTATACGCTTGATCGATAAAAAATTTGACCCGCCCTAATGTAGACATCTGAAAATGTTATATTTTTGTTCTGGTTTTTACAAATTCTTGTTGTTTTCATATGTTGTTTGTTTTTTTTTTGGAGAAGATAAAGATAGTAATAAAAACACTTAATCTCATCGAATTGGTTTCTTTTTGCATTTAGAAATTTTTTATAGGGGTGACACAATGAGTATCCGCCCCGGGTGTCACCAAGCCTAGGAACGCCACTGGCTACAACAACAAAGTTCTTTGCAGAACAAACCAAGCTGACTAGACCAAGGTTTCGTCGGACGCTACTCCGACTCATCAGTAGTCTCAGTGGTTTTGTTAGTTCACTAACTTTGACAAGCTAATAAGCGCAATATTAATAAAACCAAAGCTGAATTATAGAAGCGCTATACTTTATCAAAGCAATGTTTTTCTACTCTTTTGCTAGTCGCAAAATTTCAAAAAGTTGACTGCATTGATTTTGCAAAGATTTTGTTGTTGCGCTTTTTTGTTTACTTCTTTATCACGTATCAATCTAGGTTTCAACATTTTGTTGGTACATATTAAACCATACAAGGCGTGAAGAAGGTTTTTTTGAAAACAGATGTTTATTATATGCGCAGACATATAATATTTCATCATGTTTTCGTAGGTCGTGCTCGCACCAGTTTACATGAGTTACAAAATTGTGGCATTTTTATATGTTTACTTAATTTTACTGCTTATTAGCTTGTCAAAGTTAGTGGACTGCTAGAACCACTGAGACTACTGATGAGTCGGAGTAGCGTCCGACGAAACCATGGTCTAGTCAGCTTGGTTTTTTCTGCAAAGAACTTTGTTGTTGTAGCAACCTGTTGCTTCATGAATTATTTGGCATAAAGCTCTTAATATAATTCTTAAAAAATATGTTTTTTAAGAATTATAAAAATTAAGAAAAAAAATATTAAATTTATCCAAAAACTTTTTTAATTTATCCAAAGAGCGAGTAATTTTTGCACCAATAACATTTGCATAAATCGACTACGTAAATATTTAAAATTTATTTAAATATTTTCTTAATTAAATAAATTATTTAAATATTTAAACAGAATTAATAAAATATATATTAAAATTGTGCACGAATTTTTTTCAAATATCTTTTAAATATTTAATATTTGAAAATAAAACTATCGCATTTAAAGAAAATTTATATAAAAATACTGAATTTAAAAAAACAACATATTTAAATTCAATAAGAATTAAAATTTATAAGAAGCAAATGCAGGTAAATGACAACCAGAAAATATCAAGTTGTCACTCAACCCTACATCATTTCATACAGCGACCACCCATCGCATGCACAATCATCTTGGCCAAATATCCACCGTATATTAGCCTTGCAACATTAACAAAATGGGAACTATAAAAAACCTGCAGGAACAGAGTGCAATGCTGTTGCTGCTTATCGGAATATGTGTGTACGTGTGCGATGCTGTTGCTGTTTGCTTGTATGGAATATGTGTGTACGTGTGTGGTATAAATAAAATTTAAATACGGGTTGTAAAAACGAGTTGTTAGGAAAATATTTGATTTATCCACGTAAATATATAAATAAAATGTATACTCAGGCGTAGATAATGTTAATATGCGTTATTTCCCTTAGTGTAGGAATAAGAGAAATTAGAATAAGAGTATTAGTAAGAGAAATTAGAAGTAAGCTAACGACTAGTTAAGTGAATTTAAAATCGAATAAAGAAGTGGAGTTCTTTCCGAGACACAGAAGACTGCGTTTGGTTTTTTTAAGAACGGTAATATGGGCCAAATAATGGTTAATATATGGTTAATATAAGTAATATTAATGTGGGCCAAATACAATTTTTTTTTTAATGCAATCAAATGAACAAAATTAAATTATTTTCATGTATTATGGATTTATTAGTAAGAGCAAACATTCCCATTAATTATGGAACAGATTAAAATTTTTCAAGACCTTATTGATGGTTTCGGGCTGTAGCTCACCGAAGCTTGCTTGGATGATATTGGCCTTGGTTGATATTGGCCTTAAGTGCTTAAATCGTTTCCGAATTATTGGCATAACATCGTTCCTTACAAAAAAAAAGTCAAAAGGGGTCAAATCGCACCTCCGAGGCGGCCAATTGACATCGCCAAGACGGCTGATTACACAATTTTTGAATTTGATGCATGAACCAGAGGTCGTCAAATTCCATGTCTCCAATTTCAGTAAAAAAAGTCGGTTAATATAGGTCTGTAACGCCCACCGTTAATCGAAACGTTGTTCCCAGCAACATTTTCAATGAAAAATGGTCCAATGATGCCACCACTCCACAATCTGCACCAAACTGTCTCCACAAATGGATGCATCGGCTTCTTAATAATAACGTGCGGGTTTTCCGAGCCCGAGATGCGGCAATTTTTTTTGTAAACGTAGCCGCCGAGAGAAAAATGCGCCTCGTCAGAAAAGATGATTTTCTGATAAAAGATGATGTCGCAACACAGCACTCACTTTGAAAACAAGTTGCCAATATTTCCCAACGTTGTTCAAGCTTAACGGAACTCATTTCTTTCCGCGGAGGTATGATAGTGACTTTATGTCAAGATTTCGAAGGGGAAACAGCTGTTAGTGACAAAATAACCTATGATTTAAAAAGAAACCACTAGATGGGCCACCCTGTTGACGAAATTGACATTTTTACATTTTTCAAGACATCAATATACATTAAAGCAGCGATTGCCATCGCCTAACTCTTTCCACTCTTTCCACTCTATTACAACAACTTCAATATTTCTATGATTGTTGTAATTCGCCGAATCGTTCACATGGATGTGCAGCTGCGCCGCAACCATACACCGTGTTTGTTGTTGTTTTTTCTTGTCGTTGTTGGTATATATAGCGCATGCGATCGCGTACAACTCTTGCTACGCTGAAGGTTTCTTGTTGGTAATTTTGCGTATGGTTTCGTCACCTACTGCTTTTTGTTTGTGTTTTTTTTTGTTACTAATTCCTTATTGTACTACGCATCTAACGATTTGTTGATGTTGTTGGTTTTTTGTTTTAATTGTTGTTGCACTCTTCAAAAATCACTCTTTGGCAATCCCTGCATTAAAGTGTCCCTTATTTTGCGATTTTTGGAAATGTCAAGGGGCTGAAAGGTTTTTTTATGCGTTTTTATTTTCTAAGAACGAAACTAAAAAAATTTTTTTTTTACGACTACGTTTACCCGTGCCAATCGGGCCCGAAAGTTTCGAAAAATGCCCATATTGGACCATATTTGCTCAATGCTTTTTTGTATTTGTATTTCTTATTATAATTTAACCCTCCAGGTGCATACATTTTTGGTTTTTGTTATTTTTTATTTATAAAAAAAAAGACTATGTTTTTGGTTGAAAAGCCGCAATAATACTGCTTGTAGGTATTACTTTGTTGCGCGCCCGCCGCAGGTTAAAATACTAGTTTTTTAATTTATTGGTAATTTTTGTAAGTACATAATGTGAATTTATTGAAATGTAATAATACTTTTAGCATAATAAAAATGTATTAATTTATTATTATAAAAGGCTGCGGGAGAAATTTCGACGCAGCAGGGGCGGTAACCACGCCTACCATAAAAAAACTTTGCAGATATCATATTTCGTATGTATGTGTCCCAAAAAATGTAAAACATTTAAAAAAGCAGAGAAAAGATTTTTTTTAAATATGTGCAAATATGGTCTAATATGGGCATTTTTTCGAAACTTTCGGACCCGATTGGCACGGGTAAACGTTGTCGTAAAAAAAATTTTCTTTAGTTTCGTTCTTAGAATATAAAAACGCATAAAAAAACCTTTCAGTCCCTTGACATTTCCAAAAATCGCAAAATAAGGGACACTCTAATATACATATTATCTAAGTAATATCATAATACATACTATATAATTGTCAATATATAGCCATTGAACACCATTCTGTGTACGTAAAGAGTGATTTTTTAAGTGCCTGATAACTTTTTTTTTAAAAAAAACGCATAAAATTTGCAAAATCTCATCGGTTCTTTATTTGAAACGTTAGATTGGTCCATGACATTTACTTTTTGAAGATAATTTCATTTAAATGTTGACCGCGGCTGCGTCTTAGGTGGTCCATTCGGAAAGTCCAATTTTGGGCAACTTTTTCGAGCATTTCGGCCGGAATAGCCCGAATTTCTTCGGAAATGTTGTCTTCCAAAGCTGGAATAGTTGCTGGCTTATTTCTGTAGACTTTAGACTTGACGTAGCCCCACAAAAAATAGTCTAAAGGCGTCAAATCGCATGATCTTGGTGGCCAACTTACCGGTCCATTTCTTGAGATTAATTGTTCTCCGAAGTTTTCCCTCAAAATGGCCATAGAATCGCGAGATGTGTGGCATGTAGCGCCATCTTGTTGAAACCACATGTCAACCAAGTTCAGTTCTTCCATTTTTGGCAACAAAAAGTTTGTTAGCATCGAACGATAGCGATCACCATTCACCGTAACGTTGCGTCCAACAGCATCTTTGAAAAAATACGGTCCAATGATTCCACCAGCGTACAAACCACACCAAACAGTGCATTTTTCGGGATGCATGGCCAGTTCTTGAACGGCTTCTGGTTGCTCTTCACTCCAAATGCGGCAATTTTGCTTATTTACGTAGCCATTCAACCAGAAATGAGCCTCATCGCTGAACAAAATTTGCGCGAAACACATTTCGAACCGAACACTGATTTTGGTAATAAAATTCAATGATTTGCAAGCGTTGCTCGTTAGTAAGTCTATTCATGATGAAATGTCAAAGCATACTGAGCATCTTTCTCTTTGACACCATGTCTGAAATCCCACGTGATCTGTCAAATACTAATGCATGAAAATCATAACCTCAAAAAAATCACCCTTTATAATGTTGAAATTGTTATTTTTTGTTTATAATGAAATGTATTGAAATGTTTAAACCAAATTATAATACCTGAAATTTTAAAATTGTTCACTATTCACAGTTGTGAGCTTAATAACTATCGGTATTAAGTAAGTTGGATAACATCTGATTAGATCCATTCTGATTATTAAAAACACCATTGAAACCAATGTCTTTTAAATAAACGCCAATCATGTAAAAAATATTGGTGTGTTTATATAAAATAAAAAATAAATAAAAAAGAAATAAAAATTCTGGACGAGCATAAAGTATGTTTAATTATATGCTTACATGACCGAATCGAGCACCCGCCACTTAACCGACAAACATCCTCATTACAATGCAAATCGGGCTGATGCCCAAGACCAGCTTGAAATTGTAAGTGGCAGCAGCAGCGCCATCAAAACAACAACAAGAACAAGAATTTAATGGGAAAAATGCGCTTTGCTAACTTTATTGAAAAGCTCACGCAAACATGATCGTCACGTGGGTTCCACTTGGTATAACACTATTAGGACGAATGAGAAGAGGAGCGCACGTCAGTGGCTAATCCTACCCACCCGGCAACCCTCGCCAATATTAATTATATGTGTACAAGCCCAGAGGTGCTATGCGTGCAGCATTGCGCACATCAACAAAAAAAAAAACAAAAAAAAAATTGGAAATGTCTACCTAACAACAATAAAATTGTGCAGCCAAAACTTTAATATGTAATAAACTCTAGCTAGAATTTTACAAACTAGCATTTAACCTCTTCACGCCTTTGGCACATATGTAGACTTTAGTTTTTTTATAATTATAGTTACTGTCAATAACAAATAGACCAAAATTGACATCACAGATTATTCACTACATAATCTCTCTATAAGAGTAGGAAAATTGATTTGGTTCGTCTGCAGTCTGCCATTCATAAATCGTCTCTGAATAGGTTAACTATAAAAGCTTTTTAACAAATTGCTTAGAAATATAATTTTTAAACATTTCTGCTATACTTTTCCAAACAGAACAAAACAAAAAAAACAAACCTTCACGTCTCTGTAATGAAGTCGCCGGCATCATTGCATCTAATTTGGCTAATTATCAGCTAATACAACACGCACTGCATTTAAGCCAATTAATTTGCCATTTAGTGGCATCATAAGTTATGCACTAGAGCAGCAACTCTAGCAACAACACGAACCACCATCATATATACTCATTCACACACACTCATAAAAACACACATTAATATGTGGCTGAACTATTTTCTGCTGCCTACACGTTCTCAAGCAAATGCAAATAAATAGATTGCATGCAGAATTATTACCCTCATAATTATACGCCGAGACCACGTCAACCATCAACCATTTATTAGACTTGTGTGAAGTAAAACGTCCAGCCATCCAACCGGCTAGCTTGACTTGCCTACGGGTCGTCTGTCCATCAAGCTAAGCGAGTTCCAAGCAGCTCTTCCTCCACTATGCTCGATACTTGAGTTGCCATCGACAATCATTTCATCAAAGTTACAACAACAAAAAAAGCAGAAACAGCTATGGTGGCCCACTTGGGCTCATAAGCACCACATTAACCAGTTAATAGCAAAAATTAGCCATTTAAATGAAGTCCAAGTTTTTTTTCCAAGGGTTTTCCTAACAATTACCTGTACATATTTGCAATGGCTGAGTTGTTGTTTTTTCTCTTATAATGTTGGGATATTTTTTCTGATTATTTTTTTTTTTATAAATAGGTTTAATTATCAAGAATTAAATAATAGATTTGAACCTTTACTATAAACAACAACAACGATAATAAGGACATTTATTTCTCGATCTAAAAAAACCCCATAAGAAACTCTTCAATACAACTTTAGCTTCAATTACCTTATTGATGTTTATTCCCTAGAGAGGCCAAAATAGTGACTGGTGGTGATCTAGAATTTCCAGGAATACCACATCCTGCATGCGAATTTATGAAAATTTTGCGGTAGACAGAATCAAGAAGTACAAGGTTGATAATAGGCTGTGATGTTAATTCATAGAGCACCATGAAAGGATGATGTAGGAGCAAGTTAAAACAATTCTTGGTAACTTATTCTTCACAAACCTTTTACCCACACCTTTTACATAAACCATTTGGTTCATAATGTATGGTTCAACATGCCTTCTAGATAAGGTAATTCTCTCAGACAATAGTGTGCAGAGCACATTTTTTTAATAAAAAATTTTCAAAATGAATTAAGAGTGGTGGCCGTGGTGCAGTGGGTAGAGTGCGTGACCCATACGCCAAAGAACCCGTGTTCAATTTCCATATGACACAGAAAGTTTTTTCAACTGAATTAATTTTTCTATTCGGCCGTAACCTCTCTGCAGACAATGGTAAACATCAGAGAGTAAATAATGCCAGGTAAAGCTTCTTGAGAACATGCACATTAGCTGTTCGGAGTCGGCATAAAACTAGTAGGTCCAGTTCTCGATCAATTGTGTTCAAACATTTAATAACACGTACAACACAATTTGATCATAAGAAGTTCGGTCAAAGTCCTTTTAAGGGCTGAAATGGCCAGGTTATTTATATATATATATATATAAAGGAATTAAGAAAACAAAGTTTATTTCCATTTTCTTTTTTTTTTTTTTACACAAATGCTAATGTGTTTTATTTTTAGTTGCTTCCAAAGAAAGATAATATTAACACCGTATTTATATTCAAACATACAAAACACAAAAAAAAAATAAAATAAAAACAAAACCAATAAAAGAAAAGAGTTGGCTGTCGGTGACGTGACGGTGTTTCTTGTTGATGTGGATGTTGATGTTGATGTTGATGTTGATATTGATGTTGATGTTGATGTTGATGTTGATGTTGATGTTGATGTTGATGTTGATGTTGATGTTGATGTTGATGTTGATGTTGATGTTGATGTTGATGTTGATGTTGATGTTGATGTTGATGTTGATGTTGATGTTGATGTTGATGTTGATGTTGATGTTGATGTTGATGTTGATGTTGATGTTGATGTTGATGTTGATGTTGATGTTGATGTTGATGTTGATGTTGATGTTGATGTTGATGTTGATGTTGATGTTGATGTTGATGTTGATGTTGATGTTGATGTTGATGTTGATGTTGATGTTGATGTTGATGTTGATGTTGATGTTGATGTTGATGTTGATGTTGATGTTGATGTTGATGTTGATGTTGATGTTGATGTTGATGTTGATGTTGATGTTGATGTTGATGTTGATGTTGATGTTGATGTTGATGTTGTTGTTGATTTTGATGTTGAAGTAGTTGTTGATGTTGATGTTGATGTTGATGTTGATGTTGAAGTAGATGTTGATGTTGATATTGATGTTGATGTTGATGTTGATGTTGATGTTGATGTTGATGTTGATGTTGATGTTGATGTTGATGTTGATGTTGATGTTGATGTTGATGTTGATGTTGATGTTGATGTTGATGTTGATGTTGATGTTGATGTTGATGTTGCTGTTGATGTTGATGTTGATGTTGATGTTGATGTTGATGTTGATGTTGATGTTGATGTTGATGTTGATGTTGATGTTGATGTTGATGTTGATGTTGATGTTGATGTTGATGTTGATGTTGATGTTGATGTTGATGTTGATGTTGATGTTGATGTTGATGTTGATGTTGATGTTGATGTTGATGTTGATGTTGATGTTGATGTTGATGTTGATGTTGATGTTGATGTTGATGTTGATGTTGATGTTGATGTTGATGTTGATGTTGATGTTGATGTTGATGTTGATGTTGATGTTGATGTTGATGTTGATGTTGATGTTGATGTTGATGTTGATGTTGTTGTTGATTTTGATGTTGAAGTAGTTGTTGATGTTGATGTTGATGTTGATGTTGATGTTGATGTTGAAGTAGATGTTGATGTTGATATTGATGTTGATGTTGATGTTGATGTTGATGTTGATGTTGATGTTGATATTGATGTTGATGTTGATGTTGTTGTTGTTGTTGTTGTTGTTGTTGTTGGTGTTGGTGTTGGTGTTGGTGTTGGTGTTGGTGTTGGTGTTGGTGTTGGTGTTGGTGTTGGTGTTGGTGTTGGTGTTGGTGTTGATGTTGGTGTTGATTTTGGTGTTGGTGTTGGTGTTGAGTAATAATTCCATGCAACGATATTACATTTCTGTTACATATGCTGCTATATTCACGACCTTGTGTCGTCAGAATTGTTTTTTTATTTTTGTCATAAGGCCAAGTGTAAATCCTTCATTTTCCTTTTTAAACATTTATCGTAGCTTATATACTCACCGAGTAAAAATTCAATGCAACGCTGCTGCATGAATGTTGCATTGTCGATCTTTGAGTGGCTCTTTCTTCGTCCACATGACGTCAGAAATTTTTTGTCTAATTTTGTTGTGAGGGCTTAGATTAGGGCTTTATTGGTGTATCATTTTAATCCTAGCACTAATACTCAGCGAGTAATAATTCCATGTATCAAATTTTCAGTTGCGTTGCTTAAGCAGCTCCCACCGCGTTCCGATGACGTTTTGAATTTTCGTTTTGTATTTATAATCAAGTCAAAGAATTAACCTTTACGCTCGTACTATTTGTTTAGTCATAGCTTTTATACTCAGCGAGTAACAATTCAATGCAACGCCGATAAATTTTTAAAAAATGCATTTTTCAACTTTTTTGGAAACCTGCGCGGTAAAATGTAACTTCGTCACGTCAAAAATTTATTAAGTTCACATTTTATTATTAATACATATATAAATGTAAATTTTTTTGAGATCACTAATCCTTCTTCAGCGTAACTAAAGGTACGAGGTCCAGGGATTGCAAGCTAAAAGATAAGGACCGATGATGTCTTCTGAGTACAATCTGTACCAAACTGTGACTCATGGTGGATGTAATGAAGTCTCCAGTATCTCGTGCGGCTATTCATCGTACCGAATTCGGCAGTTTCGTACCCATTAAGCCAGAAATGAGCTTAGTCTGTAAAATGTGATTTTTTGATGAAAATTAAGATAATTTTCGAGCTTCGCCAATCCAAACAAAGCCTCGGAAGGTCTTGAGGCTTTAAAGATTCAATGATTACTGAAGAAAGCAAAACAAATAGCGTCGATTTGTCTAATAAACGTCAGATATCTCTATTAGAAAAACCTCATCGAATTAAAAAACACCCATTACTCGTAGTAGCTTTGTTTAACCCGCTTACTTTTCAAAGTGCTATTCAAAGAGTCCCAAAATGAATGCGAAATGCAGTATCAAGGCAAGTGAGGTAAGGAAAAATGAGCCAATCATTGGACAAGCTTAGATATGTCGTTGTCTTACTGAGCAGTATTACCCTTTCTGTTACTCGTACCTAGATACAATCTTTTTTAAAACTTCAGTTTGAGTAAGAGATAGAAGTAAACTTTTGCGAGCAGAATCGATGGAGTTATAAAGACTACATTTTTCAAGATGTTTAATCATATTTTCTGTACAGATGGGTCTAATACTTCAATTGTAGTTAATTGATAATTAAATAAGAAATCGGCATAAGCTTATAAGCTGATGTTCGAATGCCCTTTGATATGGGACATTTGACCTTACTTTGCTTACTGGACTTTTCCAAAGCCTTTGACACCGTAAACCATAATATTTTATGTAAAAACTCAAATTCAATTTTGGATTCTCTGATTCTTCGGTTCAGCTACTGGAAATTTATTTAAGCGGGAGGTCACAGAGAGTAAAAGTACACAGAAAAAAAATGTTAGCTTAAAATTAAACACAATGCGTTCAAAAAATGTGTTCGTAATTTGCTTTTTTTTCATATGTTTTTCAAAAGTTTTAAACACATTTGCTCTTACTTTGAAGAAATTTGTTGCAAGCTATTTTTTAAACACAAAATTCGTCAAATTAATAACAACTGTCATCAATTTTTAAACATTTTTTTTCAGTGTAGGGGTTAATTACTCAACATTTAAGAATACTAATACTTGGGGTGTACCCCAAGGCTCGGTTCTAGGCCCACTTCTGTTTTCATTGTTCATCAATTACATTTTCGATATATGCAAAAATGTCACAATGCATGCGTACGCTGATGATCTTCAGTTATATTTGTCTAACCCCCTAAAATCATACATTCTACCCATTTCTAAAACACCCTTCTTAAATTTTGATTTACCCCGAATTCTACTTAATAACGTCGAACTGAAAGTTGTTATAAAGGCTTCTAACCTTGGGTTTAAAATAAATAGTTCCCTATCCTGTGAGGATCACATTAATCCCTGTGTGAGTAAAGTCTACTTTGTCTTACGCAACCTAAGAATGACCTCAGCGTATGTTCCAGTCGAAACAAGACGAAAACTTGTCTTACAACTGCTGATGCCTATCATCACTTACTCGGAATCCAAATACCTGACCGTTACGTCTATGGTTTGAAGAGGTACGATCATGTATCCTTCTTTCGCACTAAGCTACTTGGTCGCTGCTTATTTCGATATCTCGAAGCAAGAAATTGTATGTTTTTGCATAAAATAATCTATTCGCGTTGCCCATATTACTTGTATGAAAAACTTCAGTTCTGCAGGTCAAGTCGAAGCATGAACCAATTGATTCCGAGCCACCATTACAAAAATTCTAGCACACTGTTTTTCGTCAGTGCAGTAAGACTGTGAAATTCTCTACCAAATAGCATTAAGGTCGTTCGTTTCTAACCAAAAAGTCTTTAAGCGTTTAATTTTCAATATTTCTCTTTACTATATCCACTTTTGTCTTCTACTGTTCTTCTTCTTCTTTTTCATAAATTGGTTACTTTTTTAGATTAATGTTTTATTCGTATAAATTTTTAATATTCAATTTTTAATATTCTTTTAAGGTTATTATTCTAAGACTGTTTCATATATTTCATATCTTATCTTATCTTATCTTATCTTATCTTATCTTATCTTATCTTATCTTATCTTATCTTACTTCTTACTATTATATAAAAATGAAACTTGAAATATTGCCTTTTTGGCGTTGATGAAAGTAAACTCAAGAACGGCTAAACGGATTTAAATTAAATTTTCACTATTCAAATCGTAATTAATTGTAGATTAACACTGTATACTTAAAGTTTTCAAATATTTCAAAGCTTAGAAGTTATTGGCTAAGAAACTGGCAAAATTCGGTATTTTTGGAAAAATTTGGCGCTTTTTTCCATTTTCTGCTTAAACCGTAAAAGATAAGTGAATATGATATATGGATATATGAAATGAATGATCTTGCCGATTCCAACAAAAAAGTCCATGGTTACGTGCATCTAAGATCAATAGTTTGGTCGTAAAATTTATATTCTATTGAAAAATTAAATCATTTTCTTGCAAGCATTGATTTGTTCATTGGCTTCGACGCTGTCATTGCTTGCAGCTAGCAGAATGTTGCTTTATTTTCGCTATAAAATGCTGGACAATGCTCAGAAAAGAGATTCTCTGCATTGAAGCAGAGATAGATAGCTCTTTGTTCGCGAACAGCAGAATGCAAAATTTAAAGCATTTTCTCCAAGCGCGTCGTTTGTTGCTGCTGCTTCAATGTTTCATTATTCAGAGAGAGTTTTTCTATTCAAAATGTTGAATACCTGCGTGCAGAATTCTTAAGCTGCAAAATAGAAGTGCATGAAATTTATGGTAACAATTAAAGCTTAAATTGAAACGCCGTGCGATGCAAATTACATCGCTTTGAAGCTGCGCATTGGTATGTGTTGAATTGGTTTTTTAGCATGTTTTTACGGCATTACATAGCGTAAGTGTATAATTTCGTCACTGAAATAAGACCTATGAAAATATTTGAACTTAATTTGATTTTATTTATTGAAAGTGATAAGAAAGTATTTTTAATTAATTCAATAAACATAAATTTATATTTGAAAAGGTAAGGACTTATTAAAACCAATATCTTTCCAAAACAATTCACGTTATCGAATACGAGTCTTATATAATTGAGCTACAAATTGTGTTAATTAGCCGAAGTACATTGCATAAATGTATTTTCATACCATTTAATAATATGGTTAAATAAGTAGGAGAATGTCTCCGGTTAAGAGCCATGTTTCCTTAAATCGACATAAAATTGGCTGTGCTTAATATTTTTCCATGGTTCTTATGTCAAACGAAATTTAATTATTTAAGTTTAATTTTCCCAAAAAAAAAACCCTATCGATTTAGTTACAAGCAAACAAATTATGAACGATTGCCTAAAACTTTATTTTTTTGCTTAAAACCCGGTTATGAGCCACCCCAGAAAATCAGTTGGAAATCAAAAAACTTGATGTGCGATCGACACAAATGTGTGTCTATGAATGAATTTTATTTTTTTGCGAGAAAGCTGCTTTTCCCATGGGCAGTTATATGTTGGTCTTTCTAAGATAGGATATCCATCAAACTAATTTATTATTATTAATATGTCATGAAAAAATAAACCTATTAAAACGATAATAAGACAATATTTTACAAAAAATGCGCTTATTTATTTCAAGATACATCGCGGGCAAAGCTGCGGAGGGTTGCTAGTTCAATATATATTGTTTCATATTCATATACTGTTGTATATTATTTTTATAATTTTAAAAATACTCATTCATCAATTTTTATTTTTATAATTTTAAGTTTTTAATTCATACATCACTTGTTGTTATTTCATTTATATATTTATTTATTTACGTATTGTACGTACTCTAATTGATTTATCTCTTAAACTTATTTAGATCCCATTCTGCAGTTTTTATTGTAAAATTAATAAATGTTAAACTTTATTTTGCCGTTAAAAAAAATTAAAATCAAAATGGTCGATGTTGTTGAAAACAATATTTGAAATACTTACTTCCGGTTTAAAACTGGAAAAAAAATTATAATTTCAAAACTGAATAGAAAATCAAAAAGAACAGTAAATTTCCTATAAAAAATTACATTCTTTATTTTTTAATAATTATCTTCAATATGAAAATAAATTTAAAAAAAAAACCCTTCCGTCAATCTGGTGAATTCTATAAAATCCCATATCTTAACAGCTAGACCTCAAATCAAAAAATATTATGTGAACACGTTCATATCCCCTTGAAGTACAAATATGCCCAATATGAACGAATTTCAGAAGTTTACTTTTTTTTCGTTGTCCGCTTCTCATGAAATACCCCATAATTTGTTTGGATTTTTTGTGTCTTTTTCGACCATATGGGCGAGTGGGGTTAACAACAAAAGCTCCCCTTGGCTACGGCCCTGTGGGCATTATATATGAACGTTAAATAAGGCCTTTTCCCGTACTCAGTTCAAGTAACTTGAATTTACTCGAAAGCGTTTCTTTACACAATTTTCCATCACGAGAGAGAAGAAGAACAAGCAAAATGTCTCTCTATTACTCAAACTTTACTTGAAAAATTTCTGATTTTCAAAGTAACAAAGCTGATTGTCAAAGTAACAAAATTAAATTGTTGTTGGCGGCCTCGGTTGTCGAGTAAGTAGCGTGCTCGGGTTTGATTCCCGGCCAGGCTATGGTCCTACGCTTTTAAGTTTAAACCTTTCGCATTTGCAATTTTCTATCCTCATTTCTAATTAACTGAAATTGAAAATACATCAATATTTACGACTTGAAGCTGTTGATGGTAGAGAAATTTCTGAATGAGATTGCCTTATAACTTGAATTGACTGAGGTAAAGGCATAACACTGGCCTCTGATTTAAATTCACATGTTTCTATGGTTGTCCACCACGCTTAGAACATCCTACACGTGTTTCACTTGATTGACCTTTCCTTCCCACTAATCTATCACCCCATTATGAACCAAGGCAGACTTGACTGTAATCCTTGGTTCAAAACTAAAAAAAAAGTTTTGTATGTTTTATAAATTTTACTACTAATCACATAATTCAAAAATAAATTTTCAGAAAAGTTATGTATTTCTTGGTAATGAACATAATCAAATTTTCCCCCGAGCACCGAGGTCAAGGCCCTAGCAAACAAACAATTTTTTATACCTAAAAGACCCCCACCAGAATACCACTCAACTAATTACGGCTTTTAAGCTGATTGTGAGCTGTTTCCCCCCTTATCCAACATCAAACAACAGAAACTCCTCCAACAGTACGCAGTTAAACAAACAACCCTTTACTTAATAAAACGTAGGTATGTTCAAATGGAATGAAATCGTATTCGAAATGGAAATAAAATAGAAATGGCAGCAAAAGGCAAATGAAGGAAATAATAATAAATGAAAATTAAAAAAAAAAATTCCCAGAAATAGTGAGGCTTGTTGAAAGTTGGGAAGGCAGCGATAGTGGGTGTGGAAGGCAGGGTCTTGCATGTGATTATTTTGTAGCTACTTTTTTAATCTTTGTTTTGTTGCTGTTATTTTTATTGTTATTGTTGTCGATGATGATAATTGGCAGCCATTTTAATGTCGATTGTCCACGCGCCAGTGCATTTAAGTTAATAGTTTTTACAAAGTTGTTGTCTGCGAAATAAGTGAAATTGATAAACAATGTTATATGAGGCTGTCTGTCGGGGGTCATTATTGACGCCATATTTATTTGTCATTTAGTTAATTGCAACAGTTGCGAATACTAAATGGGACTTTTGACTTGAAGTAATTTCAACAATTGAAATAAATTTCATTTTGAGATAATTTTAATGAAAGTGTAAAATGTCAAGTAAATTATTTCAAGTAATTTATAGCAGAAGAAAACTCATTTAACAAAATGTTGAAAAATCAATTTTGATTTAGTAACAAGAACAAGCATTGAGGAAAACTAGTGAACCTGTTGATCGTATTTGAGCAAATAAATCGAGGAAAACAATAAATAATGTAAAAAAATTCAGTATTTGTCACACGTTTGCGTTGCGTTTTCATTTTACAATATTATTGAAAAAATTCTTTTATATGAAATATATGAAATGAAGAAACCAACTCAAAAAGTTCAATTAAAAACAAAATATACGACTTATATCTTCCAAATATCTTTTATTTTGAGCCTGTTTCTTCTTTAGAACTTTACAAAATTATAATGTCTCTAAAATACTCTAATTCTTCTACTTAAAATAGTTTATCGAGAACATTTTTAAAAAACATTTTTTACAATGTCGTCGGTGTACTATTCTACTTGTTAAATAAAAGCATTCGATCAGGTATTTGCCAGATATGCTTAAACAAGCACAAGTAATTTCTCAGGTTAAAAAAAGAGATAAAAGTAATCTTAACAATTACAGACCAATTTCGATTTTGTTCTCTTTTTCCAAAATATTTGAAAAAGCTGCAAAAATAAGAATGCTCAACTTTCTAAACAAGTTCAAGTAAATGTCAGCAGAGGCGTTCCTAGGGGGAGGGGGCGGTCCGCCTCGGATACCACCATTTTAGGGGTGACACCATTTGGATATTTTTTTTTAATTTCTCAAACAGAAAGAAAAAGGTACAAATACATTACTTTAAAAAATGTGTGTCCCATTTTGTCGCATTGAAATTATTTCTAACAATTTGTGTATCAGTAGCTTCATGCAAACATGCAAAAGGAGTTTTTCAAAGCTAAAATTAATTAAGACTTATTTAAGGTCTTCCATGGAACAGGCAAGGCTTTCCGATCTTGCTATTTTGTCCATTGAAAACGAGCTTGCAAGTAATATTGATTTCGATGAGGTTATTTCAAATATTTTAGCTCTAAAAGATCTTTTAAGACAACGCCATTAATAAGATTTCTTTGTTTAACCTTATTCCTTACAGACTAGGACAGAAAAAAGTTAATTAGAAAGAATTTAATTACAAAATGCTATTAAGAAAAATTCTCATTTGATCCTTAGACATAAGAAAATCCAAATTATGATTGCTATAATATTGAACATATTTAGTACCCTATAAATAGGTGTATTTGCAGCACAATTAGTGCGACACATTTGCAAGTAGAACCGATCAAAATTCCTAAGCGTCCTTGCAGGCACATTAAAATTTATCATTTCCAGCAATTCTGGACTATCAACTACACCAGAAATAATGTCATGGACAAAAATAAGTGACAAAATATTTCTCCTAATCTCTAAAGATTTCAGCCCAATTAACAGACACCATAAGACGGCATCGAACCTTCAAAATTAAGAGAGCGTAATGCAACCCTGGTGAAAGATTTTTGTACGCGTTCAAGTCTTAACTTATACATCGCATGGGTTCCAAACCACGGCCGCATACTCAAGTCTAGATCGAACCAAACTAGTATACAACGATTTCCAAGTATCAGGATCCGTAAAGGATGAACCATTTCGACGAACAAAAGCCAGCATAGCATAAGCTTTCGGAATAATATAGTCCAAATGTGGGACGAACGAAAATTTAACATCAAAGACAACTCAAAGGTCCTTGAACTGCATTAACAGATTACAGCCTAGAGGTGACAATATGATACGATGACAGACAAACATTGGCAGACCTCGAGTAGGACATGAAAACACATTTATCTATATTCAAAAATAGACAATTCTTAGAACACCAATCATACAATTTATCAATTTCACTTTGAAGAAATTCACAATCCGACGCGTTTTTGATTTTAAGGAAAATCTTAAGGTCATCTGCATATAACAAACAATTACTGTGAGGAAAAAGATAAGTTATATCGTTAATGAACAGAATAAAGAGAAGAGGGCCCAAAATGCTACCTTGAGGAACTCCAGACGTAGCCACATATGGGAAGGATTTTACGTTATCAAAGGCAACAATGCACTGCCTATTGGATAAGTATGAACTTATCCAGCTAAAGAAACTTGAATGAAACCCCATCCTCAGCAGTTTTTTAACCAAGAGGATGTGGGAGACCTTGTCAAAGGCTTTCGAAAAGTCCGTGTAAACGACATCAACCTGATAACCTTTCTGAAACGAAGATAAGCAATATTCAGAGAAAATTACCAAATTTGAAACCGTTGACCGACCGGGCATAAAACCATGCTGATAAGGAGAAATAATATTCTTTACAGCAAAAAATATTCAAAAAACAATTTAACCTTAACAATCGATTCAAACAATTTCAAAATAGTAGAAAGCTTTGAAATCGGTCTATAATTTTTGATATTATTCTTCGAACCCGATTTATGTATAGGTGTTACATAAGCAGTTTTCCAGCCATCTATAAAAGTTCCCGAGGTAAGCGGCTTATTAAAAATAAGCATTAAGGCATACGCAACAGTATGCATGCATTTTTTTAGAAGGAAAGAACAAATGCCATCTAAATCTAATTTGTGTGACGATTTAAGACTTATAATGCCATCAACAACATCCGCTTCTATCAGAGAGAGAAATCCAAAATCTATCTGAGATACCACAGTATCTTGCATCTCAAAATCTACAGAACTGACAGGCTCATGGTTTGAGAGAAAAAAATTTGCAAAAAGATTAGCTGTAGAACTAACATTATTTGAAGTGTTTTTATTTAAAAACATCGATGCAGGGATATTCGAAGATCCTTTTTTTGATCTTACGAAACGCCAAAAAGACTTAAGGTTTGATTTTATATCACTCTCAAATTTCAAGATGTATTGTCTATAAAGGTATTTGTCTACAAAGTTGAATTCCCTCTTATAGTGCCAATATTTTAAAAAATTAAAATTTAAATTTGTTTTTAAAAATTTTTTATAAAATTTAGTACGCAGATTTTTTAAGACCAAGCGTGTACCAAGACAACTTGTAGGTTTCTTGTTTTATTAATGAAATATGGACATTACAAATTAAGGAGATTCGGTAATTGAACTTATTAAAACAAGCGACCGTATCAAGATTATTAAATTCATCAATCTAATTAATTCTGTCTATTACTGAGTTGATTTAAATAAAATTATACGCACTGAAATTAAAATTTGTTGTCTTATCAATACTTAACTCAAAATATTTATAAAATGAAATATAGATCTCTAAAGGAACATGGTGCGCACTAATAGCTGAAATTGGAAAAGCTGATTCAGATAGGTTGAAATTTATATTTCCAGTAACAAAAACTAAGTCTAATAATCTAGACAGCAAGTTAAAACATGAGTTAATTTGTTGCAATCCAGGACCTAAAAAGCTATCAATTAAATACATTTCAAAATTGCTCGACTTATTTAACGGAGATGAAGTATGAGATTAATATGTACCTGAAAATGTAATGTTTTTGTTTCGTCAGTTTTTAAGACTGCGAAGTTAATAAGTTTTCTTTTTAACCGACTTCAAAAAGGAGGAGGTTCTCAATTTCGTTGGTTTGTCCGCGCTTTTTTTTTTTTATTTTTTTTTTTTTTTTAAATGTATGTACATCGATAACTCCTAAAGCACTTGCCCGATTTCCGTAATTTTTTGTCAACAGATAGATACCATGAACGCGGAGGTCCTTTTTTAAAAAAGTGGGCGATATTCGACAAAGGGGCGTGTCAATATAAGAAAAACACTGTATTTCAGTTAATTTTGACACTAGGGTACTGAAATTTACAGTAAAAACACTGGGGTAGACACAATTATTACAAATTACGATCAATAAAGTGGGCGTTATTTGACAAAGGGGTGTGGTCATATTAAAAAAACACTTTATCTCAAATAGTATTGACACTAGGGTACTGAAATTTAGTACAGGGGTAGACACAATTTTAAAAAATTACTGTAAAGAAAGTGGGCGTTATTCGACAAAGGGGTGTGGCAATATTAGAAACACACTATATATCGAATAATATTGACACTAGGGTGCTGAAATTTAGTGCGTGGGTAGGCATAGCTATTACAAATTACATTCAATAAAGTGGGCGTTGTTTGACAAAGGGGTGTGGCAATATTGGAGAAACACTGTATCTCGAAAAGTATTGACACTAGGGTACTGAAATTTAGTACAGGGGTAGACACAATTTTTGAAAATTACTGTAAAGAAAGTGGGCGTTATTCGACAAAGGGGTGTGGCAATATTAGAAACACACTATATATCGAATAATATTGACACTAGAGTGCTGAAATTTAGTACATGGGTAGGCATAGTTATTACAAATTACAGTTAATAAAGTGGGCGTTATTTGACAAATGGGTGTGGCAATATTGGAAAAACACTGTATCTCGAATAGTATTGACACAAGGGTACTGAAATTTAGTACAGGAGTAGACACAATTTTTAAAAATCACTGTAAATAAAGTGGGCGTAATTCAACAAATGGGTGTGGCAATATTAGAAACACACTATATATCGAATAATATTGACACTAGGGTGTTGAAATGTAGTACATGGGTAGGTACAGTTACTGCAAATTACAGCTATAAAAGTGGGCGTTATTCAACAAAGGGGCGTGTCAAAATTATTAAAATACTATATCTTAGTTAATATTGACACTAGCGTATTAATATTTGGTATGCAGGTAGATAAGTAGGTAGAATCATTAAAAAAGTGAGCGGGATTGTACACAGGATGTGTCACTTTAAGGAAAGTACTATATAACGGTTAATATTGATACTTGGAAACTGAAATTTGGCACAGGGGTAGGTAGAATCATTATATGGTACGGTAAATAAATTAGGCGGGATTAGAGAAAGGGCGTGGCACTACAAATTGTAAAGAAGCAGAAATGGAAAATACCCAACAAACTTTCAGGAATTAATAAATCAAATTTGTTAAGAACAAAGTTTCAAGTTTAAAATTTTCCTCAAGAATAAATACTATTGCATAAAATATTTCATATTATCTAAAAAGGAAGAAATAAAAACTTTTTAACAAAAAAAAACCCGACTTCAAAATCACTACAAAGTAAAAAATAATTTTAAATAACTTTTCCCATTCATTTCTTGGTCATATTTTAAAAGCTATTTATACGTGTTATAATATTGGAAATCTTATCATTTTCATTTTTTTTATTTTGTTTTATTATAATCAATACATTAATTGCTTTATGAACATAAAAGCTTTGAAGTCGGCGCTCATCTTTGACACACAATCATGACCTTTTACCATCCGTGCACTATTTGGTGCCTTGGTGACACTGTAGTAATTTTAAAAGCTTTGTACACATTAAAATTCTCACTAAACTGGTTTCGGTGAGCTTGTAAAGCTCATATTGAATATGACATAGTGTGTAACAGCTGCACAAATAATGCATGGAACGCATTGGCTACATTCAGCGTACTCAACAAATGCCAACTGAAAGAAAAAAAAATCGCTAAGAAGCTTTTATATTCATAAAGTTAATAATGTTTTTATGATAAAACAAATTAGAAAAAATTAAAATAAAAAGATTTCGACATAGTAAGATAAGCGCCGACTTCAAAGCTTTTATGTTCATAAAGCAATTAGTATATTGATAATAAAACAAAATAAAAAAAATGAAAATGATAAGATTTCCAATATTATAACACGTATAAATAGCTTTTAAAATATGACCAAGAAATGAATGGGAAAAGTTATTTAAAATTATTTTTTACTTTGTAGTGATTTTGAAGTCGGGTTTTTTTTTGTTAAAAAGTTTTTTTACCTTATGCCTACATATCTAAATATGTAGACACCTGAAAATGTATTATTTTTGTTCTGTTTTTTACAAATTCTTATTGTTTGTCTTATGTTGTTTGTTTTTTTTTTGGAAAACATAAAGATAATAGTAAAAACACTTAATCTCATCCAATTGGTTTCTTTTTGCACTTAGAAATTTTTTATAGGGGTGACACCATGAGTATCCGCCCCGGGTGTCACCAAGCCTAGGAACGCCACTGAATGTCAGTAATGAATTTAAGTAAGTTATTAATTGCCAGTAAATTTGGTTTTAGATCTGGTATGTCAACTGAAGATGCACTCTTCAAAAATTTTGTTCAAATATAAACCCCAGTATGAATTGTAAAAAAAATAAATTTGTTGTCATAGCCAAAGAATTTGATACTTTCCATCATAAAATTTTACTTGGTTGTACAAATGCGGTTTTTGGGGGAGCTAATTTTAATTGGTTTTCTTCATATCTTTCGAATATAGCTCAAAGAGTAAAAATAGATAGTCATTTTAGCTCATACAGCATAATAAAAATTGGCGTTCCTCAAGGATCAGTCCTTAGTCATTTTTCCTATACAACTTGATGTAAAGCATTGTCTTAGGAGTACTAAAAAAATTTTAATTGAATTTCAAAATTTTTCTTAATATTCTTTAATTTCTAAGATTATCTGTAGTTAAATATTGTAGCTAAAGAGATTTCGATTTTTTTTTTTTAGATTTTAGATAAGATTTATTATTATGATTTTTACAATCAACAATTTTTTTCAAATCTCAATCCTTATATTCGATAAATTAAAAAAATAATAATTCTAACCCTGCATCCTTTAATTCACAAAGAACTAGTGGCGAATGCTGGTAGAATTCATAAAGTAATATTTAGCAATATTAAATATAATTGGGGTCATTTAACCCTTTGCGATCGTATTAATTTTATATACAGTTGTGTTTAAAATAATAGTAGCGCCAATGCCCGAGCTAATTCCACGGAATTTTTTCCATTTTCTAGTACGCAGAATTTTTTGCTAAACCATAGAAAGTTGCATCGCATGTACAAAATGAAAAAAAAACAAAGAAAGTGATATTTGTTGTTGAAAGAATACGAAGATCATTCGCACAAGAACTTCGGTCGAAATTAGAGGTGTTCATAAAAATAGTAGCGTGCAAGTTAAATTTAAAAAAAATTGTGATCAAACTCAAAAATAGGCTGTTTTTTTAAAAAGTAAGTTGAATCAGGATAACTTTTAGTTATATTTTATGCTATTAGGGAAAATAAAAAGTTTTTTTACTTTTAGTGGGTCGCGCTAAGCACTGTACGAGTGAAAAGAGAGAACTTATTTTAAAGGAAAATCGTACAAAGAAATCCAAAAAATAAAAGGGTGTACAGCTCCAATGATTGCTTATACAATAAAATTCAGTTCAAAGCTTTAAACTCGTGGTCGAAAAAAGAAAACGTCAGTTGCAGATGAAAGGCGTATTGTGCGTTTTAGCAAGTCTAACCCTTCTGCTTTATCCATACTAATTCAAAAAGAGCTTGAACTTTCAGTATCTGCTGTAACTGTTCGCAGAAGACTCATCGAAAACAATTTGTTTGCAAGAAGTTTCCGAAAAGTTCCACTCTTAACCAAGAAACACATTCCTGTTAAATTCCGATTAAAATTTGCTGAAAACCATGTTAAGTGGCATATTGAAAAGTGGCGCAACATCCTTTGGACGGATGAAAGCAAAATTGTTCTTTTTGGTGGAACGGGCTCCAGACAATATGTGCGTCGACCTCCTAATACAGAATGCCTACCCCAATATATCCAAAAAACAGTTGAACACGGCGGATCAATAAAAAAAAAAAGGTTTGGGGCTGCTTTTCACACCGAAGTGTAGGCCCAATACACTTAATTAAACAAATAATGGACCAGAATATTTACGTGGATGTTCTCCAAAATGTCATGTTGACTTATGCCGAGGATAATATGTCACTCCAATTGGTTTTCCAACAGGACAATAACCCGAAACATACTAGCAGAAAAGAAAGAAAGATAGAAAACCTATGGGGTGATGTTAAAAGAAAAGTGTCGGAACTAAAACCCAGCAAAAATACTCAGCTTTGGCACACTGTTAGAGACGCTTGGAGCCAAATTCCCCAAAAGAGATGCCAAGACTTAGTTGACTCCATACAGCGTAGATGTCAAGCGGTTTAAAAAAACTCATGGTTATACAACAATATATTAGAACCAAATTATGTTTATATAATCAATTTTTGTTTTCCACCTTATCTATAGTTAATATTTGAAGTTTGAAGTTATTGCTACTATTCTTTTGAACAGGTAATTTTTTGTTTAGTGAATATTTTTTAATTTTTTTCTTTAATCTGTATTATTATTTTTTAAATTGTGCCTACCAAACTATTTTAAGAATATTTTATTTATGTTAAAACCAAAATAAAATTAATAAAAGTACTTGGTACAACACAAAACTGTTGTTTATAATTGACAAACAACCGCTATTGTTGTTTTGAACACAGCTGTATGGGTGTCATGTTGGTCAGAATTAGTTTTCGTTGAAAGAACGTAATACACAATATGCAAGATTTTGAATGAAAAATACAATTTATTAATTCTTTTTCAGACTTTTATGTTACATATGCATAACAATATGTAAAAATTATATTTTATAGTTCTTCATAGTGTGGTATCTTTCAAAGCAGTCTGTAATATGAAGCTCCGGTTTTTGAAAACAATTTGGTTGCTAAGAGCAGACATACGGTTGCAAGGAGTTAAACGTTTGTGCACAGATGGTAGAAAAAAGGACATAATAGTCAATATGAATTTAGCCGACTATGAATGACTAATGATAGTGTCCTCAAGAATCTTTACAAGGTATTATTTTCCCTCTAGGGTTTCATATTGTATGCAGAGAGGTGACGGTCAATTAGAAAATTTTTCAAAATTTCAATTAAAAAGCACACATTTGTACCTTTATTTGTCAATTGTCAACTCTACTAAACGCGAGCTTGGATTCAATTAGCAACAACGAAAAATTTCATTGCAACTGATAAAATAAATAAATAAATAAATGAAAAAAAACATTTACATAACGCTAAGGAAAATAACCGAAATGCTCAAAACCGCAAAGTTGATAACACTTAAATTAATAAGTGTTAATGAGTTTCTAGAGCGGAGCTATTAAATTTTTCTGCACTGTACGATACTTTGTTGTAGTCGTAGCATTACACTGGAAAAATTTTTATTTAAACAACAATGCTTAGTTTTTTTCAGATGATAAGACAATGAATTAAAAATTCTCAGAGATTTCGAATAATAAAAGTAAAAATTAAAAGTACACCACTACCTTCTTCTATATAAAGTGCAATGCCTTTTTTTAACACATTTTTTTTTTAACTTTTCTGCATCGTTACCGTAAACGATTCGTTGCCGTATCGTATATATGATCGTAATCGATTCTTCAATAGATATGAACCCAGGTCCCAGGACATGGAAAAAAGAAAATTATTATATTTTGTTTAATTTGTTTAATGTTCAAGTTCAAGGTTCAATGTTAATGTTCAAGTGTTAAATAAGATATGATTTATTTTATCAAAACTTGTTTTATTTCTCAACATAATCTTGTTCTAGCTCTATACACTTCATCCAACGATTTTATAATTTTTGATCCTTTGCAAATAATGCTATTTCAGCAACCTTCAAGATTGGAGTTCGTTTTAGCGATGACCTCAGCTTTGGAATCACATTTGATCCCGCCGAACCATTTTTTCAAGTTTGAGAATGATGACGAACGAGTTCGAAAAATGCCGCTTCGAATCGATCCAACAGTTCTGCAAAATACACGCCGGTAATCGTTTTGCATTTGTGAAGGTAATCGATATGGGCTATACCGTGTGTATCCCAAAACCAGTCGCCATGACTTTGTTGGCTTAAATTCGTCAGGATAAGTTTATTATTTCGATTGGTCTTAAGTCTCTTGTGTGTTGAAATGGATTCATGTTTCATTCACGTTTACGAAATAGCGGAAAAAGTACTTCTTTTTGTATGTGTATTGTATGGTATATCGCCAAATACTCCTTTAAAGTTGTCACGCGCTTGCGCTTGTTATCAACAAAGAGCAACTGCGGCAGCCATCTGGTAGGAAGCTTTTTCACATCAATAAATTTGGGGAACCAAAAATGTTTTGTAACCATTTTGGTTGAGTACCTATAGCTTCAACCCCCCCGTGCATTTTCACTTACCGATCGTTCAATACCATGGATTTTATTGATAGTTTTTTGCGTTGTAACCTCAGGCGAATGACAAGAACATTCGCAGTCGTTTGTTCTCATGCTACCACAACAAAATCAATTTTGAATCGTTCCAATTGATAGTGAAATGTCCCCATAACGCTTAATAAGTGAGGTTTTGGTTTGATTAATATTTTTTTAACACAAATTCACTTTTTTCCATTTTTACAAAAGGTTTTTAGGAATGTTTTCTTCGGTGGGTGTTAAAACGAAACTGCATGACATATCAGTCGGAAATTTTTAATGGATTCTAGCTTAGAATGTTACTTCACAAATGAGGCTCTATCTGTTTTATTTTTAAGAAACTTTTCACCTTGTCCTCGATTATTATCTATTTAAACGTTTATAACGGTAATAAAAAGATGAGGTAGGAATATTTAGAAAAGTGTATTTTGTCCTCATCAACACCATTAATTTGAGTCTATTTTTTTTTTTATTAAATTTTTCCCAAAGTAAAAATATTGCAAAATTAAAAAAAAAATTTAATAGAGCTTGCGTATCAAAGGCCTTCCGCTTCAGACCGCTTAAAATTCATTGAATATCTTAATATTTTCTACAGATACGTTTGTTACTAAATTCATGGTTTGAAAATGTCATGATTTGATGTCAATTTGAAAATAGGACCGAGATAAAGTACCCCTCGGTCCTATTTTCAATACAAAATGACGTCATTATAAAAGCAAAACCTTTACAAATTCCATAAAAATTAATGTTTTGACCCGCAACCAATTTACAAATTTTACACTTGATCTAAATTTAATCTTTAAAATACTGAGCTTGGAAAAATAGGAACCTATGGTCATCCCTCATACAAAGTGATGTTATCAATATAATAAATCCTTTATATATTTCAAGCAAATATAGTTCATGACTGGAGTTTTTTATTGTGGGGTCGGGTATAGATCAATTCTAACAAGTTTTATTTTCTGATGGCTGTGGCTTAATGCGATGAGATATGAGCACAACTAATGTCGACAATCTGGTAATTTCGAGTTCGCTTTCAGCTGAAACAGAAAATGTTTTCAATAGGAATTCTTAGAGAGAAGATAGTGTTTCTAAAAAAAAAAAAATAAAAAAAAAACAGAAGTGCGTCGTTCGACATACGAGACGAAACTTTTACGAACTTTCATAGATTTGATAATTTAGATAACGGAGAAAGGCCGATTTGGAATATTGCAAAAATGTTCTGTATGTTGGGATGTATACCTCGGACCTCGCGACTCATGGTTCGTAAAATTAGCATTAAAAAATCCACGCGTTTATCAATGGCCGCTACAGTTCTTATTATATTCAATATAATTCTCCATTTCCAGATGTGAGGCGTTGGAAGTGGACGTTTTACGTTATACGTTGTAATAAGTATGGAGAGTGAATGAAAGATTCCACGCATCGTTGTCTAATTCTGCCTGTATATGTTGTGACAATTAGTTCTGATATCATTTTCCTATGTTTCTAGACTTTTTGATATCATTTACCTTTTTTAAGACTTTAGCTTCTACAACTACCAAAACATCTTGGCTTAACTGTTGGAGTAGTAATGAAGGCACCAATCCCAGTTCTTAAATCCCAGCTTTTTTATCATACAAGTCTATTCTATCACTTAGATAAGGTGATATTGATACATCCTAAAGTGTCATCTCCCAAGGATCAATGGTCATGCAAGTGCTTACATACCTAAAAATAACATGTCGAATAGTAGCTCGTGTAGTGGACAAATTTCAAAAATTTTTTTAAACTAGTAAGAAATGATCTTCGACTGGGCCGAAGTTAAAATACCCCCACGTCAGAACCGAAGTATATTCAAAGTCTTAAGCCGTCAATAAAATGTTTATTTGTATAAAACATTTTTGTTATACCTACATAGTATTAACAGAAAATATTCGCTTTCATTTTTTATAAAATCACTTTGTATGGGGGGTGGGTGTGGTTTTCACTCGATTTGGTTGAATTTTATACACAAAGTGCATGTTATATATCAAAGTTAATAAGCAAAATTTCAAGTCCTTATATTATTTTTTGTGGAATTTAAAGAGATTTTACCTTTTTGATGAAGTCACTTTGTATGGGAGGTTGGCGTGGTTTTTATCCGATTTGGTTGAATTTCATATTTAGAGTGCACTTTAAATATTGGAGCTCAAATGCAAAATTGCAAGTCCATATATTAATTTTTGTTGAATTCTAAGAGATTTTACCGTTTTGATAAAGTCACTTTGTATGGGAGGTAGGCGTGGTTTTCATCCGATTCGGCTCATTTACGAACTTGACCTTCATTTTTTAGATAAAAGCTGAAATAGTGAATTTCGTGATGATAGCTTTACAATTACGGCTGTAATCGTGATCACAGACAGACGGACAGACGGACATGGCTAAATCAACTCGGGTGATGATGCTGATCAAGAATATATATACTTTTCTATACCTACCACGCCTCCTTATGGGCGTTACAAACGGAGTGACAAAATTAATGTACCCCCATTTACGTTTTTTAAACGTGGGGGTATAAAAATGTTCGAAAACCCAATAAAATTGGTATCGGTGTAAAGAAAATACTTCAAATAAATTAAATCCAAATTATCAGTCCAAAAAGATAACGTTTGTGGATTCCATAACCCTTTAAAATCATTATTTTAAGACAATGTTATTGTTGTAGATTCTTTACTTTTGAGCGTCTAGAAAAAATATTTTTGTAAACAAATTTTTCAAAATATCAAAAGAACTTTATTTTTGGTTTTTATTAAAACTAAAATTAGGAAGAAAAAAAAATTGTATTTTTCACAGGATTTTTAAAATGATCAAAAATATAGGAAATTTAAGAAATTATACAATTTCAGCAGTCAAACAAAAAAATGTCCTCTGAGTCCCGCATTCATATTTACAAATAGCGTAAGAAAGTTTAATTTACCTGCGATACCTGTAAAAAAATTCATCAAATTTTATCGATTCTTTGTGAAATCTCATGTTGAAAAATTGCTATTTCACAGAAATTTTTTATTGACATTGCATTCATTTGCATTGAAAAAATTAAATTTGATATAAAAAAAAACCAAGAGAATGTGTGAGAAACTTTTCTTTCAATTTAAGTTTTCCCTCAACTTTTACCGATCGCTGAACAAACTTATAAATTTTCAAAATTCAAATTCATGTGTAAAATTAATATAGGTCCAAGAGAGGTACCATTAGGGTTTAACAGACTTCGACCATTTTTAGTACACATCTATTACACTATTTTTCTAGCATTCTGACCAAGTTTCGTTAAGATAGACTGAAGCTAAGGACTGACCGATTTCAACTATTTTTGAAATTTTTTTTAAGTAGCTTAAATTAACCAAGCATAACAAATTGCATTATCATAGGAGTGCTCCTTCTATTTTTGCCCAACTTTTGTATGGACTCAGTCTACTGTTTTTCGTTGTATTTTGTAGAAAGGCTTTTCAATGATACATAGCATTTTAAATAGCGCACAATTTTTTCTTTTTTGTTATACAAACATATATTATTAAATCTCTACTACTGTTATAAGCAATCATAGAGGATTTGTCATGGAGAATAACATAAACGAGCGAATGCTGAAATTTTGAATTCTTTACAAAGAGTTGGCTGTGTCGTGGATACACCCGTAGGTTTTGACGTGACAGTGTTTCTTTATCCTTGTCCTTATTCTTATCCCTTTTCCTTTCTATTTCCAAAGTTATCCTCATCCTTCCGTTATTGTTTTGTTTGTCCTAATAACTTTCCTACTTCCAAACTCTTGTTTTAATCCATGTCCAAATTCTTGAATTAGTCCATGTCCAAATCCCTTTTTTGTTTGGAAAGGTGTGTTTCAAGTGTGTCTAAATCTTTGCCCTAAGCCATATCCTAATTCTTGTCTAGTCCTTTTCCGGTTTCATAGTCCGCTTTCATTTTGTCATTTTGTTGTTTGTGACCAGTATTGGTTGCCACGAAAAAAATTTTGAAATTATAATTTTTGTTAACCGATGCGCCAGTGGCCACAAAGTTAAAATTCCATGCAACGTTTTTTCATAGTTGCAGCATTTGAACTGCATTAAATGATTGCCACCCTGAAGTCATAATGATAAAAATTAGTTTAATATTTTCTTTGTGAGGGTTAATAACACGTTTATACTGTCTTAAAATAAAATTTACCATGCAAGTCTCCTGAGCGAGTAATAATTCCATACAGCGATACTACATTTCTGTTGCATAATCCGCTATCTTCACGACCTGACGACATCCGAATTTTACTTTTTATTTTTGTTGTAAGGTCAACTATAAATTCTTCAATTTTCGTTTTTGAACATTTAGCGTAGCTCATATACTAACCGAGTAATAATTCAATGCAATGTCGTTGCATGAATGTTGCATTATCGATATTTGAGAGGCCTTCTCTGTGTTCCCATGACTTCAGAAATTTTTGTTTAATTTTGTTGTAAGGTTTTAGAGCAGGCCTTTATTATTAACGTATCATATTTTTTACCCTAGTACTAATACTCAGCGAGTAATAATTCTATATAACAATTTTTCATTTTAGTTGCTTAAGCAGCTCTCTCCGAGTCCGAAAGACGTCTATAATTTTGTTTCTATTTTTGTCATCAAGCCAAAGAGTTAACCTTTATGGGCGTAGTATTATTTATACCATAGCACCTTACTTAGCGAGTAACAATTCAATGCAACGCCGATGCATTTTAAAAAAATGCGTTTTTCAACTTTTTTAGAAATCTGCGCGGTAAAACTGAACCTCGTCATGTCAAAATTGTGAACTTATTGCGAAAACGATTCGAAAAGTTTGCTTAAATTTTGGTCATAAGAGCGCGCCGTCTAGCAACATAGAAGCGAATAAAACTACTGACTTAATGCATGCCGATGAATAGACTTCTCATTCCAGTGAAAAAAAGCGTTTGGAGCTTTTCATAAATGCTTCCGGTAAACGCTTCTATGTGTTCAATATCGTGACAGGATTACCAACATTTTAAGGAATGCATTGGAGGCCATTGGAAGAAATCTGGCTTCAACAGAACGTCATAATAAACAGCGCAAAAACGTTTTTACTCAAGACAAAGTTTCATGACCTTACGAGTATTGTCTTGCTTCACGGCGACGTCAATTGCTAAAGATCTGGAGATTTTCAACCCTTTCTTTTTAAGTGTTTTGAAAAATAAAGGTATAAATAAATTAAAATATAAAAAAACTAGTAAGAAATGATCTTCGACTGGGTCGAAGTTAAAATACCCCCACGGCCGGACCAAAGTATATTCAAAGTCTTAGGCAGTCAATAAAATATTTTTTTGTAAAAACATTTTCGTCATAGTTTTAACAGAAAATATTCGCTTTTGTTTTTTGATAAAGTAACTTTGTATGGGAGGTGGGTGTGGTTTTCACTCGATTTGGTTACGCAGATACACAGAGTACATGTTATATATCAAAGTTCATATGCAAAATTGGAAGTCCATAAATTAATTTTTGTGGAATTTAAAGGGATTTTTACATTTTTGATAAAGTACCTTGTATGGGAGGTAGACGTGGTTTTCTTCCGATTTGGTTGAATTTCATACTAAGAGTGTATATTAAATAGAACATTTTTAGTAAATTTCACCATAAATGTCTGTCAAAATGGCAATCCCAAAAACAAATATCCTAATCCTTGATCTCACCTACAAAAGGACATTTTCTAACGGTAAAAAACACACTTTCCTCTATAAGCCATTTCAAACGTATTTCGTGACCCATGCACGTAGAGCAAAGTAATATTAATTTCACACAAATTTCACACATTAATTCTTGTTCAACATTTTATTTGTTTAAAAAAAAAAAAAAAAAAAAAGAAAAAGATATTCGTACCGCTATTTAACAAAAATTATCAAACAAGAAAAAAAAATTGTTGTTGATTAACAAAACACGAAAAAAATAAATATTCCTAAAACTAAAAAAAATATCAATAAATAATGATAGAAACAAAATAAAAAAAAAATATATTTATAAATATACTAGCCTTTTCCCGGCGCGCGTTGCTGCACCCTGCAACTATATGGGAACATAATAGGTGTATTCAAAACTTTTCTTAGACTCATAGTTTGACACCACTGTCATTTTCCATCGCCCGTTACAGTTTCCCAGTAGCAGAAGATCACCAAATAGTAACTCCATTTTGAGTTTGTATGTAAGTACTGCTACTTTTACTTTCAAAGCTATTCGATAATACAAATTTTAATTGTATGGGCGGAGCCACACTCACTTATATCCCAGTTTTCTAGTAGATGGACATTACCCAGTTTTAGTACAGTAGCCGACAGTGAGCATACAAACTAAAATATCAAAATGTAGCCAAATCGACGAAAACCGTAGGAAATATCGCATTTTTATTGATTTGTGGGCGGTTATAGGGGGTGTGATAGAAATTTAAACCATCTCGTACTTGAAAAAAATGTACTGCCAAAATTTCAGTTCTATCGGCTCAGTAATTTTGAAGTTTCCAGCCATCACACAGACAGCGTTTTGCTTTTTGTATATATATTTTGGATAAAGATTATTGCCTATAACTTTTAATTGGTAAGAGAAACTAAGATAACTTTTTCTAAAAAATTAATTTTTTAGCTTGTTTATTTTTCCAAAAATATAAAAACACAATATTGGAAAAAAACTTTTGTTCGAAAAAATCAAGCCTTGTTTTTTGAATCACAGAAATGGTTTTTAATTTTTGCGTAAAATTGAAACAATTTTTGCCTATAAATGTTGTAATTTTTAAATGGAGTTGAAAATTTGCGAATTTGAATTTAAATTATTTTTACAACAAAACCAAAGTTTAAAGCCTTTTTTTGAGGAAAACTCCAAAAATATTTAAAATATATATCCTCAACTAACGGTATTTTTGCAATAAGGTTTTTATAGTACTTTGATGAAGCTTTAAGACAAAAAAAAAAAAAAATTTAAGAAAGTGTATAAAAAACAGCGGAGATATTTGAATCGAAAGTCACAAAATTAAATTTCTGATTGTGTTTTTCTCATTTTTGAGCAAAAACTATGAAATAAAATTTTTCATAGTTTTAAAGATATGTTCATGTTTTTGATGTCAAAATAACGGAAATTTTTTAATTTTACTAAATTTAAGAAATATTTTATATTTTGTAAATATTTTCATATGTTACAACTAAAAATATGCGATTTTGTAAAAAATTTGTACTACAGCACCATCTGGTGTCCAAGGTCGTTCAAAGAAAATACTGTCAAAAAACATCGTACCCGAGAACTACTATATACCAATTTTTATTCTAATCGCATGAGCGGTTTGGGAGTTTTAGGTGGTTTTGCAAAAAATTTGTACTTCAGCGCCCTCTGGTGTTCAAGATAGGTCAAAAAAGATTGCAGAAAAACACTCAACCTACATGAAACAACTGTATACCACTTTTCATTCTAATCGCATAAGTAGTTTGTGAGTTTTAGGCAGATTTTTTAAAATATTTGTACTACAGCGCCCTCTGGTGTTCAAGGTGGATCAAAATTGATAGCCCACAAACACGCACCGTACCAAAAAATTTCTATACACAAATTTTCATGCTAATCGGATGAGTAGTTTAGGAGTCTATTGCATAGTTAGTACATACGACATTTAGTTCCAAAGCAATTCGATATCATAAATTTGGCCTGTGTGGCCAAATTCCCTTTTGTCTAATGTTCGCTCAAATATATAATAACTACCTCTTGGGCCCATAAAGTCTACATATCAAGTTCCACTATCAAAACATGTACAACTCAGGAATAATAATGATTTCTAAAAAGTAGGCGTATATATAGTTAGACAACGCCCAGTTTTAGTATAGTTGCCGACAGTAACCATACGAACTTATTTAGTAAATTTTAGTCGAATACGACCAAAAAAGTCTTAAATATGGCATTTTTATTGATTTGTAGGCGGTAAAGGGGGTATGGAAAAAAAGGGGTATGGAAAATTTTTACTATGCCTATATTTTTCGCGCAAATGCAAACTAAAGTGAGACTTGCCAAATTATTCCAATATTCCATTTATTTCCAATTGCCCTTGCAAATATTTCCCCATATACACCATATGTGCGCAACTGTATTTTTTCACACCTGTATTTTGAAAAAGTTCACTAAAATGCCTATAATTCATGAACCAATACATATACAAGGTCCATTTATACAAAAAAACCTTCGTATTGACGTCACCTTTCATGGGAAATCGGAGAAACAAAATCGGATCACGCATTACCGAGAACATCAATTTCATACACAATGCAAATTATTTTTATATAGATAGATTTTTAGATAGATTTATAAAAAAAAATACATAGCAGAATATTCCCATAGAAGATAATAAAAATTATCACAAAAAAATATGACATGATTCATTTGTAGCTCTAAAAAAAAAATAAAATGATGTCCTAAACAAGAAATAAATCCATTAGTTATTTAATTTAGATGCGTAATCATTTTTGTCACTTTCTGCTACAAAATTACATAGAAATGTTATACCAACAATTTTTTCATTTTATATGTTTTGTTTTGAGATGCCCTTCTCCCCCGTTTCCGAAATCCTCGATGCGCCACTGGTTATCAAAAAGTCTTTCTCAATCTTAACATTTTCTATCATCTGAATTGCAAGCTGCTGTCCAATTCAGCACTCGCTCAACAAGGTGTACAGGGGTGTATACGGATATTCTTGACAAGATATAGAGCAAAACGGACACGAAATATCTCAGTTTCTAGCCAAAATTTGGTATAAACAATCCGGGATGGAGCCGTTAACTCAAAATTGTCAAAATGTCGTAGGGAGCACATGAATCCACGGGTGACGATTTGTCAACAGAATCGAGGCGGCCAATTTTGAAATGCTCTATTTCACACATAATCCACATGTTTCTTTTCAATATTAATTATTTATTATTAAATTAAAAAAGTCACAATTTTGCAATTTATAATGGTTCTCATTAAAATGTAAATGACAAAAAATCTTGAAACACCTTATAAATAGGTTTTAATTCGGACAGTTTTCTCAAAATTAGCCACACGAAGAGTACTTGGGTTTTTCGCAGTGTAGTAAAGTTGAAGTAAAATGGTTATGCTTGTTGTTGCTGTAAACGGCTCGTTACTGTTAACTGCGTTTTAGGTATAGCTATAAAAAGAAATAAGCTCAAACCGCAAAATACGTTCAAGTTGATGTCAACGCAGTGCGGCTTGAAGACAGACTTGCATAAATTGACATGGCTTAAATTGTGGCTTGTTTTAATACTGGCAGCGCATATTATTTTTTGCGGCCATAACATGCAACAATGTTGTAATAAGCTCTGAACCATAAACTTGGCTGATACGGTTTTTAAGCTTATCTGCTGAAGGTACCAACATCGAGTGTGGTTCTTTTTTTTGAGTTATTAAATTGAAATCCATCAAAATATCAAGTTTAGCCTGATAAGTGCAAAACCACAAGAACATAATTCACAGCATTTATGATGACACTTCTGTTGGTGAGTTGTCGTTGTTGTTGGGATCATGACAATCTCCGCAGGAGTTAGCATGGATGTTGGCCAATTTAACCAAAATAAACTTGTGGTTTGGTGCTACAAAGTCTCAGCAAAATTAAAAAAAAAAAAATGCTTAAGCTAACTAATTATTTTTTTGCTAGTTGATTTTAAATTGTTTCGTAAAAGTACTTTAAGTATTTATTTTTCTCCATCTAACATTGTACCTGTGGATAACATTTTTGTTCAACTAACATATTACCTATGGGTAACTAAACGTTTTATAACTGTTTAAAATGGTCAACGCAACAATTATTTTCATCAGCTTGAAATGTCAATTAATCATTTTATATCCAACAAATATAAACACTGCATAACAAACAAAAATTACACATCCTGTCCAAATAAACACACGTTACCAACCGTCCAACTGTCTACCATCATCATGCTAAACACATTTGCTCTGACCCGCTCGCTCACCTGCTCTACGGCATTTAAAGTAAAAAACAAAAACGCTCAAAGCAAGAAAACTACTAAAACAATAAAATCATCATCAACTCCCTCATTACGAACCGAGTATTTAATACCGCGTCATATGTGATCGTACTCATTCATTATCCCGGCAGCCGCCAACTGGTCATAGCCATGTTATTTGGAGAGTGCGAAGAGCAAAAGCAAGTTCAACAAATCCGCACTAAAAAAACAAATAGGAAGTGAGTAGTTCGGAAGAAGTTTTGCTAGTTCAAGTGTACGTTGAAAAAAAAAAAAAAAAAAAAAAAAAATAAATTATATATAATTAGGTGAACCAGCAGGTCAAGAAGAGCTCATTTGTACTCTTAAACGATACAGCTGATGAACGCTGCCAACATCATCTTGTTTGAACGAGACCCAAAGAAAATTTGGCAAAAACTAAAATCAGCAACAAGTTGGCAGTTTGTTTAATTTAACTACAGAACAAACGATCGGGTCTTCATCGATCGAGTTGGTTTTTAGGCGAGCACAATAAAGGCCCAAAACATTTTACCAACAGAAGCGCGGTTATTAAAAAAGTCCCTCTACGCAACACCGAACTCTTATATTTAGTGTCAGCACGCATCGATCAGTTTCAACAAAAGAGGTTATCAAGAACAAATAAAAATGTATGCAATCCACTCTCTCTCTGGAGGTATCCAATAATTGCTTATTAATACCACAAGCAGCGAATCACCACCAAAGAAGAGCGAAAACCATCAGCCCGCATATTAATGTTGACTCAAGTGAAAGGTGTCGGCATAAATTAGAGTGCAACACTTTTCATAATTGGTGAACACTTTGTTTGATCTGCTGCCCTCTCTCTCCCGTTATCTCTATCTCTGTCTGTGAATGTGGATCATAATAATTCTTTAATTTTCTTTTAAGGATAATCCTTGAATGCCACCTCAATCTAATGCATCAGTCTAAAGATCAATCAAGAATGATCGGCGGCGATTTTAATTAAAGTGTCCTGTCCATTAGCTGTATTATAAAGCGCAGCCATTAGAGTTGTAGACATAATTATTGATCATTAGCTACGCTGGCTTTAAACAGGTGCAACACGTTTATATTTTTGTACGGATTCTGAGCATGTTAAAGGATTATTTTATTTTGTATGGAGTTGAAGTTTAACTTGAATTTTGGAAAGTAATTTGAATTAAAAGGGTTTTTTGTTTAAGGGCACATAAAGTCAGCAGCTGATTATTTATTGCCAAGGACTTATGAGGACCTAGTTTGTTTCACTTTGTTAACATGAGTGTTTTCTTAATAAAAAACAGTAAAATTTCATATAATTTTTAGGAGCAGCTGATGCTAATGCCCTTTGAATAGTGAAAATATTTTGAGAACAAAATTTATTCTATACAATCTGACAATAATCAGGTGTGTGAGGCGTGAACTTCCAGTAGAAAATGTTGCTCTCAATTATCTCTAGAGTAGATCCAATGATCTAGAGCAAAGTTACCACCAACACCATATGCAATTAGTTTTGACACGAAAGCCTTATGCCACACTCGGTCAAACGCCTTAGAAATATCCAGAGCAACAACCCTGTTTTCACCGAAGAAGTGAACACAATGGTTCCATTTCTCCGGGAGGAACGCCATGAGGTCGCCAGTAGAGCGAGCCCTACGGAAGCCATATTGACGGTCACTAAGCAATTCGTTGCGCTCCAGATAATGCATTAGGTGTAAGTTTATTACACTCTCCAAGACAACAAGATGGAAATACTCCTGTCCTGTAGGAGATGTTGAAAAGGTTACGCAAAGGTCGTGCCAGTGTAGAAGCACACATTTTTAGCACAATCGGTGGTATACCATCCGGGCCAGAAGGTTTGTTTATGTTGAGGTTTGCAAGGACTTTTTTGACAGCTCTCGTTCGAAAAAATATCTCCTGCATCGTAGAAGAATTTTCCTCTACAGAGGGCAGTGGCTGATTGCTAGCCGTGATTGTAGAATTTTGTGCAAACAATCCAGCCAATAGATTCGCTTTATCAGCAGAGTCAGTGAAGACTTGGCCTGCAAAACTTAAAACTGCATTACAGCGATTCATTACAGCGATTCATTACAGCGACTCAGAAAAAAACATTGGTAAAATCAAAATTTTTCATTGGTATATCTGCCAATTTTACATTTTGTTTCATGCTCAAAAGTTTATTCTTTTGTATTGAAATGGCTGAAGCTATTGTTTTAAAAATTTCCCCTTTTAAATCAATATGTAAAAGTTTTTAAAAAAATGTTGAAACAAAATGGGTTATTGTATAATCAAATACTATAAAATGTTTTTTTAAAATTTTGATTTAATATCGTTTAGCTTTTTGAAATAAAATCTTACAAATGTAAAAAAAAAGATTGTTCAGGTTTAGGGCCACACTTACAACACAATAATTCGTAGATTTCTTGCAAGTCCCATTCCAGCAGCAGATCTTGCAGTGACTCCATCATGTATTTTTTTTTTTATTTTCCACTTTACTTTTGCTCTAACTGTTTTTCTAGAAAACACATGAACGAAGGAATCCAAGAAAAAAAGATGCAACAAAACCAATGCTTGCTTATAATTTTAAAATTTTTCACTTTTGATTGACGTATTCATTTCATCTTTATATGCATTGAAGAATTTATCGATAAAATTAAAAATCTGTGAAACACAACGGAGCTACATTCAATTAAATGTTTTTTCAATTCAAAATTTTAACAATTTTTAACATTTTGAATCAACATTTTACAGTTTTTGAGAAAAAAATTTTTATTTGTTATTTCATAATTTTTATTTCTTAAAACAAACGTTTTTACTTTAATTTCAAAATTTTTATGGTAAAATCAAAAGTTTTTATGTCAAAATGCTATAATGTTGATTTCAAATGCGGATTTTTTTCTGAGTGTAGCATCAGCATTCTTGTTGGAACGCCAATTCTGAAAGGCTTCCTCTTTGGACCTGACTGTAATCCTGCAAGTCTCATTAAACCAGGAGTGGCCTTTTAGTTTAATACTTCTCATTTTATTGGGGATGAAAGACCGCATGTCTAATAAAATTATTTCTTGTACCAAAAGAGCCGCGGCATTAACATTTCTATTAGCGAAACATAATTTCCAATTGAAATGGCGGTAAAAATTATTTAACGCAGTCCAATTTGCCTCTCCATAAAACCAAGCGATCCTCTTCGGGGCTTTTGGCGTAGAAGTGCATAGGTTAGAATATGAAAAAGCAGCGGATATGGTGCAGAATTACCAAGAGGTGCATGGACAGTCAGGTCATATTTTTCATGATGTGAAGTCAGAAAAAGGTCTAGAACTTTATAGCTTTGCAGGCCAACTCTAGAAATAAGCTAAATCGGACGAAAACCACGCATATCTCCTATGCAAACATTTAATTATATTTTGCATATGAGCTTTGATATTTAATATAAAGTCTGAGTAAGAAATTCAACTAAATCAACTAAAAATATGCACTCTGAGTATATACTTAAACGAAATCAAGGGAAAACCACGCCTACCTCCCATACAAAGTGAGTTTATAAAAAAACAAAAGAAATTCTTTTCTTTTAAAACTGTGACGAAAATGTTTTACAAATAAATATTTTATTTGGCAGTGGGGTATTTTTTTTGCTGTTTAAATATGATTTCGGGCCGTGGCTGACGCGTACATTAGTATTCTGGAGGTCTAATGTTCACACAGTTTTCGCGGTAAATCAGGTTGTATTTCGACAATAGCGCTTCGAATGAAGCTTCCAAGTGCTCAATTGTTTCTGGTTTATCGGAGTAGACAAGCAACTTTACATATCCCCAAAGAAAATAATCTAATGGCGACAAATCGCACAAACGAGGTAGACAGTTCACAAGTCCCTTTTGTGAAATTAATCGTTCGTCAAATATTTCTTTCAGTAAATGAATTATATCGCGTGCCGTCCTGCTGAAACAACATGTCTGCAACATTAATACCTTCCAATTGAGGTTCGAAAAAGGTAGCAATCATGCCTCTGTACCACTCACCGTTGCATGTAACGCTCTGACCATCATCATTTTTGAAGACATATGGAACAATGATTCCAATGGCCCATAAAAAGTACCAAACAATGATTTTTTTGTGAATATAATGGTGCCTCGAGAATCTCTTGATGATTTTCTGAACTCCTAATGTGACAATTTTGCTCATTAACATGCCTATTGAGCTATAAATGAGCCTCATCACTGAACAGAATTTTGCGATAACAAAGTATATTGTCTTCCAGTTAATTTTCTGCATTGAAAAAGCATTGCTGCAGCGTTGGTCTATTTATGAGGAATTGTCTAGCCACACTAATTCCAAAACAAGCGATATATATCAAATCTGCTGTCACAGAAAATAGTGTTGCCAATTTAAAATTCTACTCCTCTAAAAAAATACCCTCTGAAATCAACTGAAAATCAAAGCGAACACACCAAGTTGACCATCACCATCGATTTGAAGCGATCGTTTTCAGTTTTGTAAGGTGGCGTTTAAGTACAGAGGGTCGGTTATAATTTAATGTTAAAAAATATCGCTCGACTAAATGTATCAAGCTGAAAGGAGATGATGTAAAACGCAAATTAATTTTGACAAAAATCCGATTTCTTAAATAGACCAAAGACTATTGAACAGCCTATCATTGAAAAGCAGGTATTTTAAATTCTATTTTTGAATAAGGCTGTTTTCATGTATATTCGGGATGACAACCTCTTACACCGCAGCTTTTGGACTTCCAATATCTGTTGATGGATGTTGGGTTCTTTTTCAGTATATTTTGCCTGATCATCTGTCAAAATTATACCCCACAGGCATATTTAAATAATTTTCATATCTATATGTCGTTCAATTTTCATATATTTTTTAAGATTCCCCTTACACTCGTCTTCTGAAATGTTGGCAAAATTAATGCAATTTCGTTTGAATTGCCGTGTCGTCACCGTGTCGTGTCTGTTCACATTCTTATTTGTCTGTAATTGTCTACTGTGTCATTTCGATGGCTCGTGCATTTGTCATTTTGATGTTGCAGTAATATTTTCTCTGTTTGTATTTTATTTTTTGTTTTTGCTCCAATGCTTATAACGGCGGCAACATTGCCAATTATATATTGCAACAACATAATGACACATAATGTGGCAGCGGCGGCGGTATCTTCGTTGTCGGCGGCTTTCAGTATGACAACTACTTTGTATTTATGTAAATTTCTGCAAAATGAATTCTGAATTGTGCTATAAGAATAAATTTTGTGGTTGCTGTTGAAGCAAATTATTTATGCTAAAGCAAGATTTCGTCGATAGTTTGTTCAAATAAGATACATTTAGGAGGACTCAATATTAAGTCACATGTTGGTTGATTCACTAAAGATTTTGGTTGTCAGCTGAAAGAGGTAATACAGTCTGGTTTTTAAGAGTCTATGAGCTATTTAGCTTCGAATATCACTTCTCTTCATGGATGCCACCAGCAACCAGTACTAATTAAGAAATAAAATAAATAAACTTATTTGTTTTGCTCTTTTTCAAAAAGCATATAAGTCGCTTTAGTCACATTATTAAACAATTTAAGGCATTAATTAGGGAAAAACCAACAAAAAAATAACTTTAATTTACTTGTTTCAAACAGGTTTGAAGTGCTAATTGGTGAAATCTTATAAATTAGCATTGACTAATATGATTGAAATCACATTCAAAGCAACTCAATCAAACTTCACCTAAAGATGGTGAGAGACATTATTATTAGCGTGATCCTCATAAACGTCAACACTTAAGCTCTAATTGGCTTGATTAACATTTTTGTTTTGGGCTCTTAAAGCCAATTAAATAAATATATATATGAGTGTATCTCTATAAATAACAAACAACAAGGTTGAAATCTTGATGAGTATTCGATGCTGTTTAAGGCGAATTTAGTTTTTATTACATATTTTTGAAAAGTATTAATTTATTTATTTATACAAAATGAAGATAATGTGACGAAGTGTTAATTGTGGCAATTAGAAAAAACAGCATGACATCATTTGTGTTGCGACCAGGTTATGAAAATTAACACATTTTTAATGCGTATTATAACTAAGAGTTATCAAACGCTCCAGTGACACAGAAAACTTTTGTTTCAGTTTAAGATTTGACTTCAGAAGTCTGATTGTCCTCTACATATACTTTGAAAACTTCTGCTAATTGTTCTAATTTTGCTGTCTTTAAGTGGCAACTCGAAAAATAAAAAGATGGATGCAACTAATATGGCGTTGGTTGGCTCGCTATGTTCACACTGCCTTGCATTCCAACGCGAGTTCTTCACACTTTATACTGATCTTTTGGTGATCAACATCAGCCAGCCTGCTAGTCAGCCAGCCATACAGCTTTTAACTCATACTGACCAATCATAGGGCCACGTTAGTTGACTGCATTTTGGCCCTATAGGTTGTGATCACGTTTTAATGTTTCTCTTTATTTTCGTTTTTTTTTTTTTTTTTTGTTTTGCTTATCTTTGGTTTTTTTCTTTTTCAATTCGTGTTGTGTTCGTTCATTTTCTCCCTCGCTTATTTTGTGGAATGTTGCTGACGTGGATTCACAAATTAATGGGTCCCAGTTTTTGTTCTTCAATTTTTGCTTTTAACACAACACTACAGGCGTTTCAAAAGATTTGCGCAAAGAGCAGCTGTACCGTGTTTGCTGTCCCCAAGTTGTACGGGAAGAGTTGACGGATTGGTTGAAACTTTCGAGGGCTCTCAATTCAGTTGTTTATATGTTAAGGTATATACATAATATATTTTCTCTGTTCCTTTATGGGCGGCAAGTTAAGATATGAAGTGAGCACTTAACATAACTCAATATTCGATATGGTACAAAAATTCATTGGCGAAAGTTTAGAGTCAACTAAATAATTTTTTAGACAGCTAATGGCATGAAAAATGCATGGTCGCATTCAGTGGCGTCTTTTAATTTTTGCCGCTCAACAGTTCCTGACACCGAGAAATACATTCTGATAAAAAAAAAAAATGAAAAAACCCAGAATTCTTCAATATAATGAAATAGTCTCAATATAATGAAAACGGTTGAATTATTTATTTGATTTCCTTCAAAGTAATCGCCATTGTAAGTAGTACACATATTTCAATTAGGGATGTCGATCCCGGACCCTTTTTTTAATCCCGGGATTTCGAGATTTAAAAATTTTAATTCTGATATCCCGGGCTTCATAAATAACTAGTAAGAAATGATCTTCGACTGGGCCGAAGTTAAAATACCCCTACGTCCGAATTGAAATATATTCAAAGTCTTACGCAGTTAAAAAAATTTTTATTTGTAAAAACATTTTCGTCAGTTTTAACAGAAAATATTCTCTTTTGTTTTTTGATAAAGTCACTTTGTATGGGAGATGGGTGTGTTTTTCACTCGATTTGGTTGAATTTCATACACAGTGTACATGTTACATATCAAAGTTCATATACAAAATTGCAAGTCCACATACTAATTTTTGTGGAATTTAAAGAGATTTTACATTTTTGATAAAGTCACTTTGCATGGGAGGTAGGCGTGGTTTTCATCCGAGTTGGTTGAATTTCATATTCAGAGTGAATATTAAATAGCAAAGCTCATGTGCAAAATTTCAAGTCTATATATTGATTTTTGTGGAATTCTAAGAGATTTTACCGTTTTGATAAAGTCACTTTGTATGGGAGGTTGGCGTGGTTTTCATCCGATTTGGCTCATTTTCAAACTTGACCTTTATTTTTTAGATACAAGCTTAAATATTGAATTTCGTGATGATAGCTTGAACATTACGGCTGTAATCGTGATCACAGACAGCCAGACGGACAGACGGACATGGCAAAAACGACTCAGATGGTGATGCTGATCAAGAATATATATACTTTTCTATACCTACCACGCCTCCTTATGGGCGTTACAAACGGAGTGACAAAATTAATATACCCCGTTAACGTTTTTTAAACGTAGGGGTATAAAAATTGATATAAAATTAAATGTTTTTTTATATATTTAATATATACAGTGACTCACATTGGAAATGGCCCTCCCTCGCACCATAATCTTTTTAGCTGTAAATTCAATAAAATCATAACTATTAAAACGAAATTTGTCTGTTTTTTAAATTTTATTTGATTGCTTTCATTAAAAATGAAAAATTACGTTTTTTCGATGACGATTTTAACGAAAAATAAAAGTAATAACAACACAACTTAAAATTTAATGTCACAGTAGAAATGGCCCATTTAACATTTTTTAGTCAAAAAATATATAATATGCTTTAAACATTTTTTTTAGTATTCCGTTGGAAAACCTTTTTGTTTAAGGGGGGAAACGCAGCCAGACGCCAAAAAAAAAAGGTTATGTTTGTGTTTAAGGAAACCTATGGGATATTTTTAAATGAGGGTTTTTATACCTAAAAATATATACATTCAAGAATATTTTTAGTTTTTTTTTTTTATTAAAAAAAATTTAATATTAAGGTCAAGACAGCAGTTTTTGTAGAGAGCTCTGAAAAAAAGGTGAAATGCGGTGACCAAGATTGCTCCTCCTAAATTTATCTGAAAGAAAAACATGAAATATATTATTAAAGTAGATATTTAAAACTCGTACTTGTCATAGCCGTTTTTAAAAATATTGATTTTTCATAAAATGGCGGACAATTTCGAACATAAAAAAACGATTTTCGACCAAAAATTCGTCATAGTTTTGCCTATAAAAAATGAACGAAGCTAAAAAAAAAATCCGATGACAAGTACGAGATTATTATAAATAAAATAAGTCTGCAAAAAAATGGTCACCGACTTTGAACACATGGTTTCGAGAAAAACGCGTTTGAAAATAAGCGCCAGCACTGCGCGCTCTAGAAGGCGGTTCACTCACTAAGCTAAAACTTTGTTATTTTTTGAGATATCGACTTGAAATTTTCACCACATATTCTTGAGACTTAAGGCTTTAAGAAAATACAAACAAATTTTTGATAAAAAAAAGGTCTGACTACGTTTTCCCCCTTAATGACTGATTTTAAGATATTTGACTTTGATTCAACTAATATTTTGGTATAATCAGGACTTATTTTATTCCATTCGTTTTGTAAGACTCTTTAAGTTAACTTTTATTCGTAATGTCATGATTTCTTATTTCTTCCTCTAATTTTTGCCATAAATTTTCTATAATGTTAAATATAATGTTAACTTCATTAGAAAGCCTAATGATGAGGCCTTAAGGCTCTAGGATCTCAAAAAATCCTTTAAAACCTGATACATAAAACAAAATTATATGGAGCATTTCAAATTTCAGTCATAAAAAAGAAAAGTTTATATTTTTTTCACCATTCGACAACAGTTCCAATTTTTACATTATTTTTTCGTATTATACAAGTTCTTTTTTGACGTAGAATACGTCATTCTCGGAGGTAAGTAGGGTGATCAGGTGTCGGTATTTAGGCCACAATTTAAGCCTTTGGTGTGCCTAAAGTACTGTAGCGGAATTCCCAAACGTGTTAACGACGTTTATAGTTATCGTTAACTGGCCTTTGCTACAATTATCGTTTACTGGTATTCCCAACATCTATGTTAGCTATTTTTGTCCTTAATTTTGACCGTTCTTTAACGTTATTTGTAGATAGCTTAACCACGAATATTTTGGCGTCGCTAACTTAAAAAACAACGTTTAGCGATTGTTTTACATGCGATTGTGATTTTATAAAACATAAATAATATGCATAAAATTGCCACAACACGACGAGGCATATGTTAACATCATGGTTAAAAAATCAAAATAAAAATAGTTCTATTAACTTTATTTCCAATAGCTTCTACGCTTTTATATAAAGTTTAAAAAAATAAAGAAAAGTTTTTAAACTAAATAAAAACAAATTAACGGATAATAAGGCACATTTCAGAGAGAACGAATTCTTTGGCTCAATGAATCGTTATTCTTAATTTTAAGGAACAGTTCATTGTTCGTGTTCATTAAAATTTTGTTCCAGTTCTTGTGTTGTAATATCTAAAAAACCATTAGAGAATTTTATCTCAATAAGAAACTGATTTTTTAAAATATATGTTGATATTGTTCTAAAATTTCTAACTTATTGTACAGTTGTATGTGTCATTAATTAATCTTTTTTCTTCATAACATATCAAAGAAATAACGTAAGAACAAAGATTCATTGAACCAAGGAACTCGTACTTTGGACCAATTTTAATGTATAATACATTGGCACAAAGAACTTTTTCTTTGTTATTAAGTACGTTTTTGGTTCTGTGTAGCTTTATTTTTTCCGATATCTTCGTGCTCTTTCAGCAGGCCTTAACTTTGCTATTTTACTCTTTAATATACAAAAACGAAATACAAAATGAATACTTCAGCCGGTGGTGTGACATATCTTAAAAGTAACGTTCAATACATTTGCCACTTTTTATTTTTTTTTTCTGAGGAATTTTATTTTGCAAATATACGAAAACAAAAAAATTAATCAAAACCTACGAAACAATGATTTTAAACTTGGAATTTTTTTTATTTACTATTTTTACTTTAATAAAACTCCGCGTGACATTCAATACCCTTTTACACGTACTTATCATGATGAACTGAGAACACACAAAAAATTAATTTTAATATTATTTAATCGTCTTAATTTTTAGAATTTCGTGAGAATCTCTGCACTTATCTCTGCACTTTCTTAATATAACTTTCTTGTCCTCTATACCACACCTAAATTAAAACTAACGAAGCGTAAAAAAAAGTGACGTTCAATACAAAGCGCGGGGACTAAATGTAAATCGAAAGCCAAATTCGCGATGACAATGTTTTGAGAATAACAACAAAATAAAAAATAAGAAATAAATGCTATCACTACAAAACAGTTATTATTTGTTATGTTTTTGCATTGTTTTGAACTTTTTTTCCCGTTTTTCATCAAAAAGTGTAACTGGAGACACATGTTTTTGTATTAAGCGAGTTCGAGAGCGCAATATAATATTTTTCAAAACAAAACATGCAAACAATTTTAGGATTCTGAAAAATACGTTTTGTCAATAAATATTCTTCAGTGATGACTTTCTCATCTTTTATTTGTTTTTTTTTACCTAAAAACAGAGTTAAAAGAGCGGGGAGATAAAAAGAGCGTTTTGTATGCAATTGACCCATATATATTTTTTTTTTTTTTTGAATATTCATTCAAATAAGAAAGTTATAAATGTTCCAGAAAATGAGTTTTTGCGAAAAAATTGTCAATTTTGTATGGAAATATATTAAAAATTTAGCAAATTTCTTCCACAGCAGGAAGGACAGGCTTATGAACATGCTAGTTTATTACACTATAGTCCCGGCATTTTTGATTAGTGATATGTAAGCAGTATTGTAAATAAAATAAGAATAACAATACGTGAAAAAAAAGTAAAAAAAGCTTTTATTGTGTTCTCTAAATGAAGTGTTTTGAATGGCAACGACTTAATCTCCGAAACTACGTATAATATCGTGATAAATCTTGGTGCATTTTGTTCGTTTGAGTATTTTGTAAGACAATTCACCACATTTAGACCAAAAAATATAAAACTAAATATTTTATGTGTAAACGATACCAAGAAAATGTTCCATTTTCGTTGTTTTTTTAATTTATGATTTTTCTTTTTAGTTTGGTGCATTATCTCAGCAAAATATCTCTACTTTCAATTACCGCAGGACTTCTTGGCTCCGATACTAAGTGTGAGCCGTGAACGGGTGTTTTTTTTTTAGAGTCTACTTCAATGTCCAATGTTTTTTTTATTTAAAAAGTGTTAATGTATAAAGAAAAAGAAAAACACAAATACAATAAGTATTAAAGTACCTTATATATATATATATAATATTGCAAAAGTGTATTTATTTTTGTTTTATAATTTTAAATATGATATATCAATACCCAAAAATATTTCAAGCCTCTTTGAATTCATTAAATTTGACTAACAAACTGGTGGCCTTGACTGCAACATGACTTCATCGTGCCTACCAAACAAATACTACAAATAAATACTTCTAATTATTTCCATTTAAAATAATGTGTGTTCTGTGGCAAAACAACAAGAACGCATAATTATGAAATTAATACATTAATTTGATAGTCAATAAGCGATCATTACATCACAAATTGATTTAACCAACTACCACCCGTACCGAAAACACACACATGCTACCCAACATGTATGCATGTTATTCAATACAGACACACACGTGCCTTAAAAAATAATTTAACATTTAATTAAATATGCCTCTCCAATCTCTATAAAAAATGCAAGCGAAAAAATCACTTAACAACAGCTTTTCCTAGGTAACGCAGTCCCCAACGTATCCCCCACATATTGTAGACCTCATAACAATCGATTGATTGTGTTCCCTCATTAATTGCTGTTTAATGTAGCAATCTTTTAAAATTTGTTCTGCACAGCAACAATAACAACGACAAATCAATAAAAAAAAAACACAATTTCAGGGTGCGTTATTTGCTAGTTACGCATTTTAAGCTTAGGCTTAAACCAACATTTAAACCAGCCAATCAAATTCAGTGCTGGTGTGGCCACAATATTTAATTCATTTTTTATATCAACGCATTTTATATCCTGCTATTGTTGTTGGTACAAACAATTGCTTTTGTTTACTCTAGAAATTGTCTGTTGTTGCATGGTGTGTGATTGTGTGCGTATTATGTCATCACGCACAAAGACACACGCACACATTAATTTACACTTTAGCGAGAAGGGAACAAATTAAACCCAAGCTAAACAACCCCAACTTAATTTTTTTTTTTTTTTTGTTTATTTTCATTAGTATCTGTCGAAGCGCATGATATACTTTTCTATTCTTTATACTTTTGTGCCTTTTTTATCGCTCCCTTTTTATTGTATTCACTGTGCGTGCGTTCGTTTACGATTCCATTTTTAAGTTTAAACAACTTTGACGCCATTACTTTGAACACCAAATGCTTGTTGTTTGCCCTCCAACAACTGTGTGTCAACCAGCAAACCTGACTTGCATATAAATTTGAGCAAATATTTAGTGCTGGGGGGAGGAAAATAACCGCAAAAATAATGTTAACTTAAATTGAATCAAAGTTACGGTACATTGATGGGGTGGCTGTACAATGGGCCAGATTGGATAAAAGAATTTGAATTATATCACTAAATGCGTTTAAACTTGGCTTGAGTTCTAGTCCTCGAGTTAAGGTATAATTACTTATCTTGTAGAACTATTTATAGCCAGCTTTAGTTTTTATTCTCGACTCTGCATTTAAGTTTCTACGAACCAGCTCACTGTATGAAATCAGTGGTACTAAAACTGATGGTCTAGCTTCACCTCTTGTGCAATATATTCAACAGAAAACCATAGAATCCATAGAGCACCGTATACATTTTACCAACCAATGAGTTAATATGGTCTTTACAATCCAAATTTAAATTAATTCTAAAACCTTAACTGGTAACGCATCTTCCAAATTTGATTGGCAGTCCATCAAGTGTTATTGGGGGTAGTGATGTTTGTCATATTTGTCATGCGTTATTGCCAATGCTTGATTTTTGGATGTATTCAAATTTAGATTATTTACCTTAGTCCATAAATTAATTATACATTGGTCCTCATTTATTCTTATAACCAGGTCTTCGGGTAAGCCAATAGGTTTCGAAAATACACATAGGCGTGATCAGTAAAGATGTATTGAAACATTTTCACAGCATTGTTCAATATTGTTTATAAAAATACTAAATAATATAGGTCCGACTATAGACCTCTGTGGAACACAACACATGATACATTTTAGGTTGGAAAATTTATCTCGACAGCGAACTCGCAGAAACCTCTTTGTCAGATGTTCAATAACTCTATCGCTTAATTGCTAACTTAAATCAAAAGCTTCTTCAGTAAAACCTCATGGTTTAAGGAGGGTTATATATCCAGAACTTTTTTTTTCAAAAATTTTTTTTTCATTTTCTTAAAACTTCAAGTCTCAAAAATATGTGGTTGACATTTCAAGTCGATATCTCAATAAATAACAAAGCTATAGCCTAGTGAGTGAACCGCCTTTGAGAGCGCGCCGTGCTGGTCTTTATTTTCAAACTCGTTTTTCTCGAAACAATGTTTTCAAAGTCGGTGACCAAGATTTCTCAAAACTCAGCGAATCGATCGTTTTGATTTTTTGCAGGCTTATTTTATTCATAATAATCTCGTACTTATCATTTTTGTTTTTCGTAGCTTCGCTCAGTTTTTATAGGCAAAATAATGACGAATTTTTGGTCGAAAATCGTTAATTTACGTTCGGAAGTCCGCCATTTTGTGAAAAATCAATATTTTCAAAATCAGCTATTACAAGTACGAGTTTTAAGTATATAGTTTAATAATAGTTTTCGTTTTTTTGTTTCAGATGAATTTAGGAGGAGCAATCTTGGTCACCGCATTTCACCTTTTTTTCACAGCGCTCAAAAAAAAAATGCTGTATCTTCCTTAATATTATTTTTTTTTTAATAAAAAAAAACTAAACATACTCTTGAATGTGTATATTTTTAGGTATAAGAACCCTCATTTAAAAATATCCCTTAGGTTTCCTTAAAAAAATTCACGAACATTAACCTTTTTTTCTGCCTCTAGTTATATAGTCCCCCTTAATACAGGGCCACTTCAACTCCAGCAAGTAACATATATAATATTGGAATAAACCCAGTGTTAAATATTTATTAAGTGGCGGCCGTGGCGCAGTGGGTACAGTGCGTGACCACTAGGCCAGAGAATCCTGGCTCAATTCCATCTGAAACAGAAAGTTTTTTCAATTGAATTAATTTTTCTCCGTCCGTCCGTCACCTCTCTGCAGACAATGGCAAACCTCAAAGAGTAAATAATGCCATGTAAAGCTTCTTGAGAACATGCACATTAGCCGTTCGGAGTCGGCATAAAACTAATAGGTACAATTCTCGATGAATTGCGGTCAAACATTTAATAACACGCACAACGCAATTTGATCATAAGTAGTTCGGTCAAAGTCCTTTCAAGGGCTGAAATGGCCCGATTATTATTTTAAGTATTTATTAAATATTTATTGTAAATAAAATAATTGGGATAGTTCAGTATTGAAATTTTAATAAAAGTAAAAGTTTGAATTTTTTAACATCCAAGAAAATAAGTTTCTTGGGTGTTTTTAAGTTGATTTCAATTGTGACTACCACTCTATTTTAAGAATTTCATTCCATCCCATCCCAAATATGAAATTTATAATAAATTGATTTTTGAGGTGTTCATTTTTTGAACCTCCGACACCTCGCCGTTGGCCATGTGGTATTTAGCTGACAGACCATGTGACTACTTTAAATCCTAATAAAGGGCATGGTCTTATAGTAGGCATGACATTAGAATGGTGGTTCACACAAATGACTTCCGAAGGAAGAAGAGTTGGTATCTTATCTATGCTCATAAGTCTTCGATGCTCTTCTTTGATGAACCTACGAATTTTTACGAAACCTACTTGGTTTTATAGACAGTACTGACTGGTTTCTTGGTAATTTGTGGGAGTAGTTAGGATATGGTAACTTAACCATATCGTAACTTAGTGAATCAATTTTTTGGACTCTGTGGAGTTGATCGTGACTATAGATAGACGACCATCGCCTAATCGATTCAGGTGGTGATGCTATTTTAGAATAAATTATACAGGGATTTCCAATAGGGACTTGACAACTTTGAATTAAATTTCTGAACGCACGCTTTCACGAATCGTCGAACTGTTACTGTCAATTTATTCAGTAAGCTCAACATTTTCATCATGGTATGGCACACGAACAAACAACGTCTGCAAATTATAAAAATTTACTAACGAAATTCGGAGTCGGTGATCGCAACTTTAAGAGCAATAAACTGCAATTTTCGGTCGTAATTCTCCTAGTAGACAGACAATAACAAGTTTAATGCAAACATTTTAGTCTACACATTCGTTGTGTGATGTTGCCGTGCCAGTGAGATAAAGGGTTGGTCGAAGTGTCGAAAATATCGCTGCCGTTCAGGCATCCGTAGCAAATGATACAAAACAGTCAATTCCACGGAGTTCTCAAGAATTGGGTATCACCCAAACCACTTTATGGCGAGTTTTGCGTACGGATCTTGGTTTACACCCACACGAGATCAAGCTGCGTTAAGAATTGAAGCCGATGGACCATTTGAAGCGACGTACGTTCTCCGATTGAGCTCAGGAAAAGATGCGCAAAGATGATGAATTTTATTGCAAAATCATCTTCAGTGACGAAGATCATTTTTGGATCAATGGGTTCGTCAATAAGCAAAATATGCGTTATTGGTCGAGTGAAAATCCACATATGCTTCATGAATCACCACTTCATCCACAAAAAATAACTGTTTGGTGCGGTTTGCATGCCGGCGGTGTCATTGGACCATATTTTTTCGTCAACGATAACGACGTAACGTTAATGTGAATGGCCATCGTTATATTGCCATGATTACAGATTATTTTTGGCCCGAATCGGAATATATGGACTTGGACGACATGTGGTTCCAACAGGACGGTACTACAAGCCACACAGCACACGTTACAATCGATTTAATGAAGAGTAAGTTTGATGAACGTGTTATCTCAAGAAATGGGCCAGTCGATTGACCGCCTCGTTCGTGCGATTCAACTGCTTTAGACTATTTTCTTTGGGGCTACGTCAAGTCATTGGTCTATGCCAACAAGCCGACGACGCACAGTGTTTCGTTTCATACAAGTTAGACCGAGAAAATTATTTTTTAGATTTTTTTGATAGTTTTCGATGTTTAAGGTATAGTAAAGAACAAAAAAAAAACTATTTAAGAAACTTTAGACAAGTGGGCATGGCAGCTCTCATACAACTTAAGCACATTTTGTACTATATCTTAGAAACGGATAATCTACAATATCGAAATCAATAGTAGACGTCAGACTCCCATACAACATAAACACATTTTGCGCTTCATCTTAGAAACGAAATAAGCTATAATCGAATCGAATTCAAAAGTAGACGTCAAATATATGCTTACTTAACAGAGTTGATAGAATTTCTTACTTACCCCTACCCTTTTTTTACCCTACACTTGAAAAAACGAACGTTCTTATTTGTGTTTTTTTTATTAAACGTTATAAAATTCAATTATATCTTTAAATTACATATTGTTCTTGGAATCTCAGGAATCAGGTAAGTTTAAATATCCGATAAGTAACCCTTTAGCTATGTATTTGCAAACAACAGATCTGTTTGCTATAGTACCTTCGATTTTATATCTTTCTTACTTACTTAGAATATAACTTACAAGCAATTTATTTTTATTTTACAGTTAAAAACAAGAAATTTTTGCGAATTTCAAAGCATCTAAATAATTTTTTTTCAAAAAATAGAATGACACTAAAAAAAATATCACTTAGGTCATATATAACCCAAGACCGATAGAAGGTTAAGAAAAATAACAAACTGAAAACATACATCACTTCTGCTGTACAAAAAATAGTTTAAGATTTACTTGAAAAAAAAATAGGTAGGTCATATATGACCCATTGTTCTCAAAGGGTTAAGGATAAAAAAAATCAGTAAACAAACATCAATTAATAATATTGTTGCAACAAAACGGTTTTAATGTTCACCTACAAAAAAATTTGCGGTGGGTCAATATGACCCAATAGTCGTACAGGGTTAAGGATATCAAAAATCGAAAAACATACATGATTAGAAAACTGTTTACCCAATAAAATAGAGGCACAAAATAAATTAAAATAAATATGATGTACCGTCATGAACAACCTAATCACTTTTGATTTTACAAACAGACATAATAATCTTATGTTAGTAAAAATTTCAAGACCTAGACAAAGTACAGACACTTTTAGATTTTAGATAAAAAATCTATATTTTTTTAAATTTAGAGATAAACATGCATAAGTAATAGATAAATTATAGGTGTACTAAGAAACTAATAAACATAATGTATTGTTTTCAAAAAGTGGTCTACGGTGTCTGTGGAACTCTTCGTTCAGGAGTTATGCACTTTTAAAGAAACTGGGGAAATCGTTATGTAGAGAAGCGAGAAGGCTACTTTTCCCATACAAATTTTTGTAACTTTGGTTCCACAAAGACTATCGGTTTGAAATTAACACGTAAGGAAGATATGCTTCTCAAAAGCTTAAGTCCAAATTACAAATCACAAACTAAGTCCAATTTCAAATCATTTCGTGCCTTACAACCCGAGTTACAGATTTATCTCCGTCTAAATAGGCCAAAGAAAACACTTTGCGACGTTAAAAGAACTCAGAGCCAACATTGAACGCGAAATAGCACCCGTTTCAGCCGAAATGTGTGGCCAAGTCATAGAAAATTGGGTCCAACGAATCGACTTCTGCATACGTGCCCACGTTGGCCATATGAACGAAGTCGAGTTCCATTCATAAATGTTTTGATTGTACTTCAAGCCAAGAATAAAGTTTTTGAAATATCTCAAATGGTTTACGTTTTCTTTAAAAAAAGTTGTCAAGTCCTTAATGGAAAAACCTTTATTAATAGTATTTTCGAAATAAAGATATGTTTTGAATCGAACTAAATCATTCTCAGATTATCTATCTGAGTTTCTCTGATTATCTATCTGTTATAAAAGTCGAAATGTTTCACTAAGTCAAAATAATTTTGGTAACTTATGATATTTCAGTCAGAAGTTTTAATTTGACAACTTTTTTGGGACAAGATACTTTTTATCTATCATCTATAAAGGGTGTTCAAAATGCCGGTATATTCTATTTTTTCACATATACTGAGAATTGTGGGATTATTTTTCTGGGGTTCCGTTAAAGATCTATGATATCGTGATAATCCAGAAATAATCAAGACCCATCACTCTAATATCGTCCGAGCCATGGATGAGATAGAGCCAGAAACCGCCATTATAAGTAATCGAATTGGTTGTTCTTATAAATATATTTTAAAGCCGTTTTATTCCAAAAGCAATATAGTTTAGTTGAATTTATTTAATTTTAATAGGTAACTGTATTCGAACCACTCAGTACTCGTATTGTCGAAATATAAACTCGGGCTAACATGTTCTAAATTAAACTGAATTTAAACTTTCTAGAATTGAGAGGAGTTATCAGACCTAATTTCTTTAAATTGTTTTATACATATTCCTTTTAACAAATTTCTTTTATCAAAATAAAATTCTTTAAAATTATATGAAAAATAGCGAGAAGTCATTGTAATTGTGCGGTATGTGCAACGATTTGCGTCACTGTAGCGCAACGAATTGAACGCTTGAACAAATCTGTGCGCCACCAAACAACAACAACAACATGACATGTCGACATATTGTCAGCATTTTCCTTTTTATTATCCTTACGCATCATAGCAACTAATGCGGATAAATGATCTGACAATTACGTTGAACATCAACAGCCACATCAAGCGTTGTTGTATTCGCCGTGCCAACAATAAAAATTAAATTACTTTGGTAAAGGAAGCTGCTGCTGCTGCTCCTACTGATGCTGCAGATGTGGACGCAGGCAGTTGGTTGGTTGGCTGACTGACTGTTGGTTGACAATACAAGGGCGCGCAGCAGAATTAAAGCATTTACCAAAAAGGTGTTGATATACAAGTAAATAAAAGCTGCTACCAACCCTTGGTGGCTATGTTTCCACATATCTCAAGGGATTTACAAGCTGTGCCATAGAAATATTTTCAAAATGTTCGAATTTAAAACTATAGCAACTATGCCGCCAAAAACAAAGAGCTGTCAACATTGAATGTCATCATCAACACGCTAAGTTACAGCAACAGTAACAACAACAAAATGCAACAATATGCAAATAACATGCAACAACAGTGTCAAGATGTTGTTCGTATTGTTATTGTTGTTATTTATTTTGGCGCTTCAACCACTGCGTGCAACTTCAAAGTGTAAAAGTACGCAATGCGTGACAATTTAATGAGGATAAATATGTTTTTGCGAGCGTTAATCGACGCACATTTTAATCAAACATGATGGAGTTTGTGCTGGGTCTCTGCTGCTTGCATGTTATATAGTCACAGCCTAAACAGCCTACATGTCAGACTAATTAACAGCATTTCAATAAACGCCCCATCAAAAATGACACACACAAGCGTCACCAAATGTGACAGCAACGGACGGTGACAGTGATCCAGTGAATGGTGTGCGGCACAATGCGGCACAAAAGTGAGCCGTTGATGTGTGTGTTTCTTAAGAAAATAAAAGAAAAAAAAAAAAACAAATTGAGAAAAAATTAAAAATTAAGAAAAACCGACCGCAGTGTTTATTGAGCACTAATTGTGTTTATATCCTTTAATTAATGGGTTATCTTACAATTAGCCGACTTGTGAGATCTTTTTGCAATAAACAAGCAGACATGATTTCGTTTCTGTTTTTTCTGGGTTATTCGTTATTAAGTTTAATAATTAAGTTAAAAATTATAAAACATTATGACTGCAATAAAAACGATTTTTGCAATGAAAGCAAAAGAACAATTTTTTCGAAAAAAAAAATTATTGTAGTATTCAAAATACTCCAATGGAAGGAATTAATTAATTACACTGGGTGATAGTTTATCACTTTTTCAAAATCCTGTCGAGTTTCGATGTTCTTTCGAGTTCTTTCCAGTTTCATTTCATCACTAATACTTGACTGTTTTAAATACACCTACACCTAAAAAATTTAACTGGTCCGATAAAACGTCGAAAACCACATCCAAATATGATGGAAATTTTGTTCTGTTGTACCGTGTTATCGTAAAATATATATATATATACACAAAAAAAAAAAATGCAAAGTTAAAAAAGAAACAGGAGAAATTTCTTTCCCAACTTTCAAACACGGTAGACCCTTGAATAATCTGGACCCTTGAATAAAATGGAAGCGGCTAATCGTATATTTCAATCGTTTTCTTAATGGACTCAAAAAGTAACGGCAATTTTGTAATTTCATGGGCTGTGTTGGTCTGATTGGCAAGATTTTTGTGTTGTTGTTGTACTGTTGTACTGGGAGGACGATCATCACAAGGCAACGCGTGAGGGTCAGAGGGGCGATCTTCACATAGCAACGAGTCTGACTGCCTCAGCGTGGTGAGGCCAGCATTATCCATATCGAAATCGTTTCAAGTCGAGTCAAACCTCTCCGTGGTGTTCTCTAGGACGGCAAACTGGCAACCGTTAGTTTGACGGCTAATCTGATCGGCGGGCTACCTGCCTTTAAAGGATTGTGCGTCGGGTTTGAAGTCTATCACGTAAAAAATCGTTTCAATGAAAAGTAAAAGAATAAAGATGCAGCTTGAAAACCATGTCACTGTTGACAACATCTCCTTAGAGGTCGTTTAGGACTTCATCTATCTGGGGTCCTGGGATTCATCTACCTGAGATAAGCTCTTTCAACGATGTCAGTAATGAGATAAAATGAAGGATAACTCTTGCCAACAGGTGTTACTTTGGGCTGAGTAGGTAATTGAGAAGCAGAGCCCTCTCTCGACTATCAAAACTCACGCTCTATAAGTCACTAATCATGCCCGTCCTATTATACACAGCACAAACCTAGATGTTGATCAGTTCTGATGAAAAGACTCTGGGAGCCTTCGAGAGAAAGATCCTTCGTAAGATCTTTGGTCGAATATGCGTCAATGGCGAGTAGCGAATTCGATAGAACCAAGAACTGTATAAGCTGTGCGCTGACATCGAGATAGTGAAGCGCATTAAAATCGAGCGGCTCCGCTGGCTAGGTCATGTTAAGAGAATGGAAAATCACGATTCAGCGAAAAAATATTTGATTCGGTGCCCGGTGGTGGTCAGCGCAGAAGAGGACGCCCACATCTTCGTTGGAAAAATCAAGTGTTGGATAACCTGACTACGCTTTGTGTTTCCAACTGGCGCCAGCAAGCGCAAGCCAGAAATGGCTGGCGCAATTTCTTATACGAGGCCAAAACCGATTAACGGCTGTAAGCGCCAGATAAGTAAGTAAGTAGGTGGTACTGGCAATAATTTCTATAAAGTATTTATACATTTCAGGTTTTCCATTAAGGACTTGACAACTTTTTTTGTAATTAAAACTCAAACCATTTGAGATATTTCAAAAACTTTATTATCGGCTTGAAGTACAATCAAAATTTTTATGAAACTCGACTTTGTGCATATGCAGCACCGCGGGCACGTATGCAGCGGTCGATTCGTTGGACCCAATTTTCGATGACTCGGCCACACATTTCGGCCCAAACAGCCGCTATTTCGCGTTCAATGTTGGCTCTGAGCTCTTTCAACGTAGTCGGCTTGTTGGCGCATAGACCAATAACTTGACGCAGCCCCAAAAAAAATAGTCTAGAGCCTTTAAATCGCACGAACGAGGCGGCCAATCGACTGGCCCATTTCTAAGATAACACGCTCATCAAATTTACTCTTCAATAAATCTATTGTAACGTAACCACATGTAACCACATGTCGTCCAAGTTCATATCTTCCAATTTGGGCCAAAAATAATCGGTAATCATGGCGCGATAACGATAGCCTTTCACAATCGTTCATCATCTTGGCGCATCTTTTCCAGAACCCATCGGCTTCAATTCTTGAGTCAACTTGATCTTGTATGGGTGTAAACCAAGATCCTTACGCAAAATCCGCCATAAAGTGGTCTGCTCGATGCCCAATTCTTGAGAACTCCGTGGAATTGACAGTTTTGTATCATTTGCTACGGACGCTTGAACGGCAGCGATATTTTCGACACTTCGACCAACCCGTTGTCTCACTGGCACGGCAATATCACACAACGAATATGTAGACTCAAATTTTTGCATTAATTTTGTTATTGTCTGTCTACTAGGGCAAGAATTACGACCGAAAATTACAGTTAGCGCTCTTAACGTTGCGATCACCGACTAAGAATTTCTGTAGAAAAATTTTATAATTTGTAGACGTTGTTCGTTCGTGTATATTACCATGATGTTGAGTTTACTGAATAAATTGACAGTGACAGTTCGATGATTAGTGAAAGAGTACGTTCAGAAATTGAATTCAAAGTTGTAAAGTCCCTATTGGAAAACCCTGTATATTCAATTGCATTATTTTGCTAGCACGTGTGCATCGAATGACACGTTTGCATTGTGAATAGTCCTATAGATTTAGTCATTATGCCTGTAAAAGTTATGTTTGCAAAAGTTTCTCTTTGAAAAATAATTATAAAAAATAAAAAATAAAAAATAAATAACTGGTCATTTCAGCCCTTGAAAGGACTTTGAACTAGCTTCTTATAATCAATTCAATCAATTGTAAAAATAATTATATGTTAAATAAATTGAAGCCTTCGAAAGCCCAGATAAAAAAATTTTTTACAATTTGTGGAGTGTTTTCGGTGAAATTTGCAGAACTGTGTCATTTTTGTAAATATATGTATGTCAATATTTCCGTATACCCCAACAAACAAACCACTCGTTGAACTTACAGACTCGGGTGGCTTTAATTCAAGTTAAATCACCAAATTAAACTCATGACGATCAATGACGTGATCCGCAAAGTGGTCATATAAATATCATCAGAAAAAATAAAATATCAACAAAAGCAACGAAGTCACCACCAAATGTCTCATGACAGCCCAATTAGCAGACATAAAAATTATAATTCATTATGAAAAAAAAAATTATTCCGGATGTTCCAAAAAAAAAGCAAGAAACCATAAAAATTTCTGTTATATCCAAATGAGAAACTCTTTGCAATGAATTCACCAGAATTATACGGAACATTAATTTTTATTAACCATTTAAAAAAAAAATGTTTTGTTCTTGATAAGGTTGCTTCAATAATTTTATTTATATTTAAATTTAAAAGAAATGGTTTCGAATTTATTGCTTTCGGTTGTTTGAATAGAGAAGAAGAAAAAAAATATTTTAAGCAAAGAGCTCTGTTGAAAGTTCGCAAAAATTTGACATAATGGGAAAAAAAACAAAGAGAAGAGTTTTGGTTTTAGAATTAGTGTCAACAAATTAACATGAAACTGAAGTCTGTTTATTCGATATTTTTGTGTATTATTTAGGTGGAGAAAAAGAAAGACTACCCTCAGGAAGCTTTTTGGGCAGATATTTTCTACTACATGTATACACCTGATATGCGTTTCATAGTCATAATACAGTAGCTTTTTTTAAATAACAAAGTAGTATTTTGAAAGAAAAGTCTTCGGAAAATATAAACAAAATTTCGATAAAAATATCTAACAAAAAATTTTATTACAAAAAAGTATTTTCGATTGTGATAATACACTTTTCATAGTCGTTTAATCTAATTAAAAATTTATTATTTCTTTGATTTTTTTATTTTAAATTTATTTTAAATTATTATGGGGTTTTAAGATCTTATAAGGAGCTTCTGAGCAGAATTTAATGACGAGTGATATACATATCTGATAGGGAATGAAAACATTTCATCTTCTCTCAACTTTTCTGAGGATTGAAGCAATGTTGATTGCCTTTTCTTGTTTTCCTGTGCTCAGGACGGGATTAACAAAATTTGCCGCTGTGGGCTGGACTGGAATTTATTGATAATTTGGAAATATTTATCGATATATTTTTGGCAATTATTATCGGCATTGTAAGGTAATTTTATCGATAGTTATTGGTAAATTGTGTACAGAAAAATTACCAAAAGTATACTCCAGAATAGACTTTGACCACCACGAAAACATTAAACAATAATTTATTGATTTTCACTGATATATTTTAATCGATTTTTAAAATTATAAATAAATTTTGATATTTGTCAATAATTTTTTGCTAATTATACAAAAACAATTTTTAAAATTGAACTCTAGGATAAGATTTGACTACCACAGCAATATTTTATCGATAATTTAGCGATAAGTTATCGATAATTTATCGATAATTTGTTGACAAATTATCAATTATGTATCGACATTTCTCCTAAAGACATTGTGTACAATATATTTTTATAGATTACAAAAATTATTTAATCCATTTTATCGATGATTTTCGCAAAGCATGCAAAGAAAATGTACAAATTGTTGCTTAAATATAAGTTTGGATAACATTAACAAAATTTGATCAATAACTTATCGATATAAATAATAATATCTGGAAATCATGGTTTCGACGATAAATTTTGACCCATTTCGATTAGTATCGGTAATGTTTCTATACTTTTTAACCCTCAAACAGCTGACTGTTAACTTATTCCTATTCCGGCGGACTGGTTTACATTTGACCATTAAACCCACATATAATCCTCATTCGCAACCTGTGCAAAACGTTATGCACAACTTACGTTCGAATCAATTCCATCGCAAAGCTGACCATTCGCTTCGATGATGCGAATACACGAGCTGTTCGTCAAGCGACCGATAAAAGTTCGAATGTGGATGATGTTCAATGCATCTTTGAAAGCCAACTATAAGCTGCACGCTTGCATTACAATAGACGAACAATTCTTTCCGTTTAGAGGCCGAGTATCTTTCAAGCAGTACATTCCATCGAAGCCTTCAAAATATGGAATAAAAATTTGGTGGGCTGCCGATGCTGCCATTCATTATCCACTAAGAGTCGAAATATATTATAGCCGTCAGCCTGGTCAGTATTGGCACTAATGTAGCGCAAGCACTCGTCAAACCATATGGCAGCTCTGGCCGAAACATCACAATGTATAATTTATTCACCAGATTGGATTTGACTCATCAGTTGGTGGACAAAAAGTTGACTGTCGTCGGCACAATGCGCAAGAACAAGCGCTATATTTACTAGGAAATGCATTGGACATGTAACAGAAAAGTGGGCGAATCTTTGTTCGCCTTTTGCCAAGACGTCACATTGGTATCTTACTGCCCAAAGCCAAAAGAAATGGTCTATGTGTTGTCCTGGATGCATTCCAACAACGCCATTGATACAAAAACTGGGAAACCAGAAATAGTTATGGAATATAACTGTACAAAAGCTAGCGTGGACCCCATGGACCGAATGCTTGGCATTTATACGTTCAAGCGGAAAACTCGTCGGTTGCCATTAAAAATGTTTTTCAAGATGGTGGATTTGTCGGCATTGGCTGCATACGTGCTGTTTACAGAAACGCATGGGACCAGTAAATCTTATCGCAGTTTCATTATTGCATTCGCGAACGATTTTTTTCACGCCAAACATAAGGGCCGAGCACAGATTAGTAAAGTCAATCTTTGGCCTTATGTTCGCAATGCGATGCTGGACATGCTGGGCACCACGAGTCTTCGATGAGATCAGCTACCGCAATAATTCCAAGCGAATGCAGGAACAGTAGGTATCAAATGCAAATGTGTGTTTTGCGCAATAGAGAAAAGGCAACGCGTTACCCGAAAATATTGCTCTCTTTGCGCCAAAAAGGTGTGTGATACACACTGTGTCACGATTACAAAGTGCCCGGAATGCAAATAAATTTTTAAAACTTTCCTCTTATTTATAATAATTTATAATGAATCTAATATAATGTTCTTATTTATTTGAATTTCAAATTAGATTTTAATTACAAAACAAAAAAAAAACAATTAGTTTTTGCTATTTTATACATATCTCCATACATTATACATATGTTTACAAATGTAAACCAGTCAGCCGTTTAGCAGGTAGTCTTGAAAATCAGGTAATATCGGGTATAAAAAAAAGTTGTGTACACTTCTATCTTTTTTTATTTGATTTAGAAATGAATTTGTAGTTCTATTATGAAGTTTCAAGAAATTTGAATAATTTATATATAAAAAAAAAACGCTTCAAAGTCGGAAAGTTTACATTTGTAAACTGTCAGCTGTTTGAGGGTTAATAATTCGTCGATATTTATCGATGATATTCGGCAATTTGTTCAAAGATAATTTACAACATTTTGCTTTAGGATATGTTTTGACAACCACAACATTTTAACTATAACTTATCAATAGAAATCATTAAGTCATTATTCGACCGATCAATTTTCATCTATTTCGATTTGTAACAGTATATACGCTCTTATAGATGCTTTTTCACAATTTATGCAAGGAAAATTTTCAAAATTTTGCTTTAGAATAAGTTTTGACAACCACATTTTTTCGATAACTTATCGATAAGTTTCTTTTACCGATATTGATATTTTGACCTATTTTGATATTTTGAACGATATTGATTGGTATCGGTGGTGTTTCGATATATCGTCCATATTTATAGATGATTTTTCGCAAATTATGCAGAGAAGATTTACAAAATTTTGCTTTAGGATAAAAAAAAAAACAAAAAATATTAACAATAGAAATGACACAACCGCAGCAACAAAATTACATAATTTTCGACAATTTTTTTAAAGGTTTTATCGACTAAAATCAAATCAGAATATTGTCAGTTACAATAAAGACATTTCATGTAAATATGAGTTCGTTTGAAAAATATAAATCTTTAATTAGAAAAGATTTTGAATTTTTGCTTCCAAAGACATCAGCTGTACTTGTATTTAGAATTTGTTGTGCTGCTTAAGACTATTTGCTTAGGATCTGAAAATATTTTGTGCAAATGTGGAACTTTTGCTGAAAATTTGAGTAATTCTTTAACTTACTTTAACTGAATTTATATTCTTAACGTCGGGATTTTGCAGAAGCAAAACCCAAATGATGTCATCAATTGCGTTTACCAATTGCGTTTACTAAACGTCCTTCAATGAACAATACTACAAAGCAGTTTAATTTTTCATTTGTCATGATGATCTTAAGAAGATTTTTATGCGCTTCATTCCTGAAAATAATCTTTCGGTACAGCAATTCGTTGCAAAAAGGCATTCTTGAGTCAAATATGAACTGACAATTATTTCAAAATCCTTGGTGTCCTGGTTCGTTTGCTACGGGATGTTGTCTATAGGCAACATTGAGGAGTGGTTTGATAAACTAAGCACTTTTTCATGATTTTTTTTTTTTAAATAATTCTCTTACCTTTATTTATTTATTTCGTTTACTTGGTTTAACAATAAAACAATAATTTGAATGTTTTTAAACACTTTTTTTAAAAACACTTTTTCGCAAAACGATCATCATCTTGATTTTGACAATATCACTCTACGGAGAACGGCTATTAAATAAACATGTTCACAGCTTACAATAGAACAAATAGCTGGTAGTTTGCACAACTTATAAGGCTACATAATGCAAAAAATGAAATTAGCGGGACTTAGAAGCCTATAAACCTTGAATCAAGGGTTTAAATTAAAATTAAAATTTTAATAAAGTCAAAAATATTAGTTCGTTTTTCACTTTTCAATTGATAGAAAAACTAAAGTCTACTGTTTGAAAATAATTGCTGTTGTCCCATCTTTTGAGGCGTAGCAAAATATATAAAACACCATGACATCGTTAGAATCATACAAAATAGTAATCCACTTGACAAAATTTAAATTATTTTTTTTATAATAACATGAGCAAAATAAGTTTTAAAATTACGTATTTATAATATAATAAAAAAAACAAATTGTTCTATTGTTTTTGCTAAAATTTGCCGCCCCTACCAATTTGCCGCTGTGGGCTCGAGCCCACTCACTCCCTAGGGCTAATCCACCACTGCCTGTGTTACCATTGGAAGTGTACAAGGGAGATACATACATGAACGTCAGGAGCTCTTATGATTCCTATTTCTACTCGGTTAAATCGCCAAGCCGACTCAAATATTTTTTTTTATTGCCGTGAAACATTACTCACGACGCACAGTGATGCGAAAGGGCATGCTAGACGGAAAAAAGTCGAAATCGAATTTTTACATTCTGAATATTTTAAACTATTAAATAATGTCCAATGATCTCAGGAATAATTTTTTTATTTACCTGATCTTTCAACAAAAATTGCAAAAATTCTTGAAAGTTGACCCAAATGGTGATTTTTTGAAATTTTTGCTTATGAGTTTTCTAGTTATACTTAATTATTTTTTTAAAATATTTTCCAATATTTAAATAAGTTGAAAATTAGAATGCTTTATGAAAAATATAGGATCTTGTAAAATAAAATATTTTCAATTACCTATCTTTTAAAATGTTTGCGCTATAAAACGGTATTTATCGATATAACTGCGAAAAAAATTAACATTTGGTAAAATATTTTGGAAAATTAAAAATAAGGGCCATTTTGTATTTATAAAAATGTATCTTTTGTTTAACCATTATTATGTCTACTCTAAGTTCTAAAAGTGCCAAGGTGCGCAAATGGCCAGTTGCTTTGTTTTTTAACCTGTTTGATGGTCCTAAAAATGCATGTATAAACTATGTCCTGACCGTTTTGTATGAAATGTATTGAATTTGAGGTCGACTAGACTATATGTGGTGTTTAAATATTCTCAACACATTAAAAAATATTTTTAAACTAAAAAAAAATATTGTAATATATATTAAAAAAAAATATTTTAGCTGAGATTGTTTTTTTTTTTTTAAAAACGCAAAAATTGGTAAAATATTTTGTAAAATTAAAAAAAGGGCCATTTTATATATGCAAAAATATATTTTTTATATTTACAACCATTATTATGTCTTATTTAAGCTCTAAAAGTGCCAAGGTGCGCAAATGGCTGGTTTTCCTGTTTTAAAACCTGTTTGATGGTCATAAAAATGCTATTTATTTTCATTTCAAAACCAGGTTTCAACTGTTTTTTATAATTGTGATAAGCCGATAGCCCAAGCTGCTAGTGCTTTTAATATTCATTTTAAATTAAATTTATAACTAAAGATCTTTGACTGGGCCGAAATTAAAATAGCCCCACGACCGAACCAAAGTATATTCAAAGTCAGTTTGTATGGGAGGTAGGCGTGGTTTTCACCCGATTTCGTTGAATTTCATACTCAGAGTGCATATTAAATATCGAAGTTCATACGCAAAATTTCAAGTCCATCTATTAATTTTTGTGGAATTCTAAGACATTTTACCTCTTTAATAAAGTCACTTTGTATGGGCGAGGTAGGCGTGGTTTTCATTCGATTTGATTAATTTTCCAACTTGACCTTTATTTTTCAGAGAAAAGTTTATATATCGAAATATTTCATAGCTTTTCTCATTTCTTAGTTATGGACCAAAATATAGTCCACACGCATGGCAGCTGCCACGCCCACTTGTGCAATCCCACCGAAATTTTTTCCATTTTTTCGAAGTAACATACACGACATCTACGTTTCATTTTGTTTTTTGTTTGTTTTTTAGCTTTGAACCAAGGATTTCAGGTGGAATACCTATTCAGTCAAGTCTGCCTTGGTTCGAAATGGGGTGATAGATTAGTGGGAAGGAAAGGGCAATCAAGTGAAACATATGTAGGATGTTCTAAGTGTGGTGGAAAGCCAAAGAAACATGTGAATTTGAATCAGAGGCAAGTGTTATGCCTTTACCTCAGTCAATTCAAGTTATAAAGGCAATCTCATCCACAAACTTCTCTACCATCAACTAGAACTTCAAGTCGTAAATATTGATGAATTTTTAATTTCAGTTGATTAGAAATGAGGATAGAAAATTTAGAAAGGTTTTAAAGTGAAGGACCATGGCCTGGCCGGGAATCGAACCCGGGACCTCTGGGTGGCAGTAGAGCACGCTACCAACTCGACTACCGAGGCCGCCTAACTGTTCAATCGCACCAAAATTTGTTTTACTTTTTGCAAATTATATACAAAATATCTACGTTTAATTCTAAGCTATGGATAAAAAATACGATACGCCAATAAAGGCCTACTAGAAGCCCTCACAACAAAATTAGACAAAAAATTTCTGACATCATGGGGACGCTGAGAGAGCCGCTCAAAGATCGATAACGCAACATTCATGCAGCGGCGTTGCATTGAATTTTTACTCAATGAGTATATAACCTGCGATAAAAGTTTAAAAAGGAAAATAAAGTTTTTATACATGGCTTCACGACAAAAGTAAAAAATACAAATTCCGGCGTCGTCAGGTCGTGAATATAGCAGCTTATGTAACAGAAATGTAATATCGTTGCATGGAATTATTACTCACTCAGGAGGAGTGCTACAGTAAATTTTGTTTTACGACAGCAGGGATGTGTTATTACGCTTCACAACTAAATTACAAAAAAAATTTTATTGTCATGATTTCAGGGATGCAATCACATAATGCAGTAAAAATGCTACAGCCATGAAAAAACGTTGCATGGATTTTTAACTCTGTGACTACTGGTGCAACGGTGAATTTTAAGGAACGAAAACAAAGGTGAGGTCCTTGGGCATATGACAAAAATAATAAAAAAATTTGACGGCGTGTCAAAACCCTCAGAACCGCCAACTATGACGCATATGCATCACTTTTGCTGGATTTATTCAAATTAGAGCACAACCAATGGTGAAGCAAAAAAAAGCTAAACGAAAAGCACCAACTCCAAATCGAACAACAACTCCAACACCAACACCAACACCAACACCAACACCAACACTAACACCAACACCAACACCAACACCAACACCAACACTAACACCAACACCAACACCAACACCAACACCAACTCCAACACCAACACCAACACCAACACCAACACCAACACCAACACCAACACCAACACCAACACCAACACCAACACCAACACCAACACCAACACCAACACCAACACCAACTCCAACACCAACACCAACACCAACACCAACACCAACACCAACACCAACACCAACACCAACACCAACACCAACACCAACACCAACACCAACACCAACATCAACACCAACACTAACACCAACACCAACACCAACACCAACACCAACTCCAACACCAACACCAACACCAACACCAACACCAACACCAACACCAACACCAACACCAACACCAACACCAACACCAACACCAACACCAACACCAACACCAACACCAACTCCAACACCAACACCAACACCAACACCAACACCAACACCAACACCAACACCAACACTAACACCAACACCAACACCAACACCAACACCAACACCAACACCAACTCCAACACCAACACCAACACCAACACCAACACCAACACCAACACCAACACCAACACCAACACCAACACCAACACCAACACCAATACCAACACCAACACCAACACCAACACCAACACCACCACCAACACCAACACCAACACCAACACTAACACTAACACCAACATCAACATCAACATCAACATCAAAATCAACATCAACATCAACATCAACATCAACATCAACATTTACAACAACAGCAAGAAACTTCGTCACGTCAAAACCTACGGGTGTGTCCACAGCACAGCCAACTCTTTTTTTTTTTGCAAAGATTCTTCTTTATTCATCAACATAGAGCAATTCCTTCAAGAGCAATACATTCATTCCACCGCTTTTCTAACTTTTCAATACCGGTTTTGTAGAACGATTTGTGCTTCGCCTCAAAATACGTTTTAGTTTCAGCCGACACCTCTTCATTGGAGCCAAATCTCTTGCCGGCAAGCATTTTTTTGAGGTCAGCAAAGAGCCAGTAGTCGCTGGGGGCCAAATCTAGCGAATACGGTGGATGCGGTTGAAATTCGAAGCCTAATTCATGGATTTTCTTCATCGTTTTCATCGATTTGTGACACGGTGCATTGTCTTGGTGAAGAAGAATTTTTTTCTTCTTGAAATGGGTCCGATTTTTTGCAATTTCATCCTTTGAATGCTCCAACAACGCTGTTTAATAATCGCTGTTGATTGTTTTTCCCTTTTCGAGATAGTCGATGAACAATTCCATTTTGGTCGCATCCCAAAATACAGATGCCATAACCTTTCCAGCCGACTGTTGTGTTTTTGGTCGGTTTGGTCTGCTTTCATCGGTTGCTCTCCACTCAGCTGACGACCGTTTTGATTCCGGTGTATAATGGTGCATCCATGTTTCATTCATTGTCACATACGGACTCAAAAATTCATGTTTATTCTTTGTAAGCAGTGCCAAACAGCTCTCCGAATCATCAACACGATGTTGTTTTTGGTACGGTGTGAGAAAACGCGGCACCCATTTGAAAAGCAGCTTTCTCATCGACAAATATTCCTGTAATATTGTTCCCACACTGCCTTTCGATATCTTCCGAGCCTTAGCTAGCTCGCGCACTTTCACTTTACGATCAGCCAATACCATTTAGTGAACTTTTTTATGTTTTGTGGAACAATTGCCTCATTTGGGCGTCCTGAACATTCAGCATCATTTGTGTCTGTACGACCATGGTTCCTTTTGACGGAGCAGAGTCCCAATAACACTTTCGAAGCCACTGCTCAGCTTGGACGGTATTTTTCCCATCAAAAAACAGTGATAAATCAACACACGCAATTGCTTTGAATCCATTATTTTGAAAATATCAACAGTAGCGTCACTTAAATCACTGCAACTTCTGAACGAAACGTTAGATTGTCATGAACTTTTTATGCGTATTATTTGAAGGTTGGAACTATCGAAAAATTATATCGATATTTCGTTAGAGGTGCCACCTGGTAGTTAATCTCTGGACTTATTGGACCATGTGTTTGGCAATCTTTTTCAGCAACAACCGCCATCTATTCGCCAGTTCGGGTCCTTTTGGGACCACCCTCGTAGTTGGGTGTTTCAATTGACTACAAAAATCTGTTGGGATAGCTGGGAAAACACTGCTCTTCGTGTATGATTTAAAGTAAAAATAATATTCAAATGAAATTTAAGAGAATTTGGTTTTATTTTATTTTAAATGAGAAAGTCATTAAATGTATAAATAAATAAATATTTTATTCCGAACATCCGATTGTTTGGCTTTTGGCTTTAAGAAAGGACTTGCTGAAAAGTCAATTTGCTTAAATGCCAAGAATAAAGAATTCAATTAAGGAACTTATTTAGTACTTTACTAAAATACTATGAAGGCCTTTCAGTGCGTTTTAACAAAACAATTTTCTTCGAAATAATTTCATAATTGCTCTATACGATAGCTTTCTGTAGTTTTATATGTTAAAACGCAACAACAATTTCAAGTAATTCCACTCCATTAGCTTAACTGAGTTCAACTTAATATATATTAATAACAAATTTTAATGGCATTCTTTATTACAAGTTAATGATACAAAAACAAAAAACCCAAAAGTACCCTAAAAGTGAAATGAAGATGTTATCTTAGAACTGAAATGGATGTTATACCCAAATAAAAAAAGCATTTTCCCATAAACGCCTAATGATGACGAATTAATTAAACAAAAAGCTAAACAAAAACGGGCCAAAATGAAACAACAAACCGAAACCATTCAGCCAACAGAACAACTTGTGTGGCTTACAGACCCATTAATATTACAAATAAAAACCACTTTATATAGAATGGGGCGCAGAAAAACGTGTAAGTCGCTTATTGATCGCACTTATTATAACAAATAATTGGAAATTTCTACTTTTTTTTGGTTTTATTTTTTTCTTCTTTACAGTCGTTCAGTCAGGCAGCCGTCAACAATTTCCATTTTCTCATTATGCGGAAGGGAAGCCCAGACCAAAAAAGCGTTAAAGGAAATTTATTTATAATCGTCATCATTTATTGTTGAATGAAACGCTTTTTTCCAATTTGTTTTTAATTTTTTGTTTCAGCTTTTTTGTTTTTTATTTTTTTTTTTTTTGTTTTGTTCGATAAATAATTTTTCGGTCGATTCATCAACGAAATCACCACAAAATGACTTTATAAAAGGTGTGTTCCTCAAATGCACAGCAACAACAACGATAAATATCATAAGTTAGCCTACAAAAACAGCAGCATGATGTGGGTTGGGCCACGCAGGGAAGAGTTAAGAAAAGATGAGGTTGAGTTGGTAAAGTGGTTTCTGTCTGTGTATGTGTGTGTTTCTGAGCTGTTGGTCTTTACTGGGTGTTCTTCGACAGCAGCACTAATGAAGTCATGTCAGCCAGAGCCTTCTTTTGAGGGTTTTTCGTTACCATATGACAAGCCAATTTTCTCCATGGCTTTAGAACAGAAGAAAAAACAATTCATTTTTTATTGTTTGTTGTTGTTGTGTGTGTGAGAGCCATTAGTACAACAATTGGGCACGCGGGCACCATTTGACGCCGTTGCTGCCACTTAAGTAAGATCCTTTCATATATCTATATTCATTAATTTTTTATTGTTGTTGTTGCATTGCTTTCTAATAAATGAATGCGATTCTCCCACCATTTGTAAATTTTCATTTTCTCTCTATTATTTGAGGAAACAGTAAAGAAGAAACCCTTTTGTTCCAGACACAAAGCATGTTGCTCCTCGCATGAATGCAAAAGGATTTTCCGCTTCTTATCTTAATTGCATAACCACAAAGCCAACATATGAGCTCGATTAGAAATTTGTTTTGGCAAATGGTTTTTAAATTGTCCTATTCGTCCTTTTGTTAAACCTAATTGATCACGTTTTTGATCGAGGAAACATTGGTATCATCCACAACAGCTGTTGTGTGCATTTTGAGGATGAATGTTTATTTGTACGGTAAAATAATAAATTATAGCTATTGCATAGTTTGTGGAGTTTACCACAAGATAACAAACTGGAGTTTACCACAGGAACAAACTGTCAAACTGCTCTTGCCGAAAGACGTGCTTTTTTTCTTGTTGCGTAAAGTTTTATTTTATACTGAATTTCGCGCATAATTCAATTAAAATAGATTTCTTTTGGACTTGCCGTGCTTTACTTGTGACCTTCGTTGGATTTATACAACTATAAGCCAAGAAAGCGCTGAAATAATCCTTTTTTAAATATCATACATTTATATATTTTCATTATTTTTTTTTTTTTCTATTGTTTTTCTGCTATACCAACAACAAACGTTGGTTTGTTTTTTGTGAGAGCGGATTTGTTCTTGTTTTTCCTTCCATTGTTTTTTGACGTTTGTCAGCTTGAATCTAAAGCTTCTCAAACTGTTGTCATTGGTAACAAATTTCGAATCGCCTTTCAAACTGTTTGCCTACTAAACTGTGTCTTTCAAACTTTTTCAAACAGGGTTGCCAAAGCTAAACTTTAACTTCTACTTTTAACTTATAAATTTATAAATTAATATAATATTTTTAAAAATGGTCTGCAATTTCCGCAACTGTACCATTAAGGGAGAATCCGACCGAATTGTAAATTGCTGGTTATGTGAATCCTTTTTTCACACTAAGTGTGTAGCACTGAATGCACGTATATCCGACGCACTAGGTGAAAATAAGGGTCTCCGTTGGGCATGCGAAGATTGCAGAGCAACCGATTTAGAAATACTTAAACTCATAAGGCAATCGAGAAAGGGCTTCTCGGAGGTTTCTAAAGACCTAGAGGCGGCTCAGATTAGATTGGCGGAGTACGAAAAGTGTTTCAAATCGTTTAAGTGCATGGATGAGGCTTTTGTCTCTCCTAAGCGCAAGCGCAACAGCAAAAACCTTCGAAGCTCTGCCAAATCCACTACAAAAACAGCCACTCCGTCTTCACATGCTACTCCTCAAGCTAACCCTGAAACTAATGCTGAGCGTTCACCCAACTTAAACTTAAGCATATCATGTGAAGCACGTTCAGCTGAGAATGTAAATACAGCTCGAAATACTGACGTCGTGGCTCTTTCTAGAGCTCCCGCATCAGTCAGTGAGAATTTACTGTTGACAGAAGCCTCTGCTATTCACACAATAAATTTAATCACTGACTCTCCTTCTACTTCTGACGCTAAGATAACTTATGCTAAGGCTTGTGCTTTATCAAGTGCTGCCACTTCTCCTGCATTACTCAAAACTAATAATACAGGCGCAATACCAAAACAAATATCGACAAGCAGTTTAAATCAGCCGGTTCACAAAAATCTTGTGATAATTCCGCCTGCAAGATCAATATTTGTATCCCGTTTTGCAGCTGATACGTCTGAGGATGACATTCTTTTCTATTTGCAATCGAATTTAAATCTTTTAAATAAAAGAATTTCGATTTATAAATTCAAGTTACCTCATGAACGCGTCACGTCTTCATTTAAAATAACTCTGCCTGATGATATCTACAATAAAGTAATCAGTCAAAGTTTTTGGCCTGAATATACTTTAGTTCATGAATACGTCCCTAGATCACAACCTAGAACTATACTAGCTTCTTTACCTGTTCGCAACATGAACCAAAAAAACTAGATTGCTGCCTTCAGTTCCTAATCCTATATCAAAACGTTCGTGGCATCAATACTAAATTGATTAATTTATTCATTATGAGTCACAACATTCATTATGATATAATTACTTTCAGTGAGACTTGGCTAAAACCCAACACTTTAAATTCTGAAATTCTTTGCAACAAATTTAACATTTATCGTAAAGATAGAAACTCCATTCCTGGCAATTCCTCTAACGGCGGAGGTGTGTTGATTGCGGTCAAATCAACACATTACTCTCAAGAAATAGACATCCAAGAAGCTGCAGACATAGAATTTTGTTGTGTTCACGTAAAGTTCGGTCCCTTGAGTATCTATATTACATGCTCATATATCCCACCATTTTCTAACTTAGAAGTTTATAACAAACATTTGCTCTCTATTAGTAAAGTTTGCCTACAGCTTCATCCAAATGATCATATATTAATAACTGGTGACTTTAACCTGCCCAACGTTTATTGGAACTGTTGTTCCGAAAACCCTACAATATTTTTACCTTCCTCTCAAAGCTCATCTGACAATTGCTTCTTAAATGACCCCTCAAGCCAAGGTCTTTTCCAACTAAACTGTCACTTGAACAAGAATAACCGTTTGCTCGATCTGGTATTTTTTGATGACAGCGATATTGCTTCAGTGTCAAGGTCCGATCCCTTGGTCACTCCCGAAGATTCTCACCATCCGACTATAGAAATCTGTTTAAATTTTCCTAAAACATCTGTGCAGAAGCATACTATTCAACCGCTCACCGAATTCAACTTTAAGAAAACTAATTATGTTACTTTGAAAAATAGTTTGTCAAATATAAATTGGTCACCTTTACTGAATCTAAATACAAAAAGCTTATCATCACAGAATCTTGATGCCGCGGTCTATGCGTTTAACTCAACGCTCATAGATTGCTTTCTTAGATCTATTCCTCAACGAAAAGCCTCTATAATTTCTGGCCCTGTGTGGTATACTCATGAATTACGAAAATTGAGAAACTTGAAAACTAAGTATTATAAAAAATATCAAAAAACACATAACATATGTGATATTGCACGTTATACTTCGACTAAATATAATTACCAACAGCTGTGCAAGCAATCCTATAACATCTACCTCACAAAAGTAAAATTAAACATTAAGTCTGATGCAAAATCATTCTGGAGCTTTGTTAACACAAAACGCAAAATTGATTCCTATCCTTCTTTTATGAAATACAATAATGTGGAATCCGATAATGACAATAGTATCTGCAACCTTTTTGCTGATTTTTTTAAGTCGACTTATTCATCATCTTCTTTCAAAAATGGCATATATCCCCATTATGTTCAATCTGGTGATATTTGTCTCCCAATAGTTGATACCAGTACAGTTCTAGCCTTCTTAAGAGATCTTAAATCTTCTTATAAAAGCGGTCCCGACAACATACCCTCATGCATATTGAAATACTGTTGCGAAGAATTAGTAACACCTATCACTTTACTTTTTACTTCTTCTTTAAAATCTTGTTATTTTCCAGCTGCATGGAAATCTTCATTTATTATTCCGCTGCATAAATCTGGTAACAGGTCTTTAATTGATAATTATCGTGGAATTGCTAAATTAAGTACTTTGCCCAAACTTTTTGAGGCAATTGTTACTTCACAATTATCACATAGTGTAAAGTCTTTGATGTCTCCATGTCAACATGGATTTCTTTCTGGAAAATCGACTGTCACTAACCTTCTTGAATTTACATCTAAGACCATAGAGAATTTTGGAAAAGGTCTTCAGACAGATGTCATCTATACGGATTTTAGTAAAGCTTTTGATGTTGTAAATCACAAACTCTTAATTTTAAAATTATCTCTAATCGGATTTCCCATACAGCTGGTGAGGTGGATTGAATCGTATCTCAGTAATAGAACTCAATCTGTTTTATATAAACTCGTGAAATCTTACGAGTTCCCGGTTACCTCAGGAGTGCCCCAAGGAAGTCACATCGGGCCTCTTCTCTTTCTACTTTTCATAAATGATTTGCCAACTATAATAGTGCATTCTAACGTCTTGATGTACGCTGACGACGTCAAACTATTTCTTTCTTACAAAAATGATAATGACGCCAAATTCTTACAAATTGACATCAATAATCTTTATAACTGGTGCAAAATAAATCATATGAATCTCAATATGAAAAAATGTAAGCACATGACCTTCTCGCGTAAGCCATGGCTTAGAAGCACGTACAAAATCTGCGATTACACATTAGAATCTTTAGATAGTTTTCATGATCTTGGAGTTACCATGGATCCTAAACTTCGCTTTCATAGTCATATAACTAAAATAATAAATAGAGCAAATAGTACCCTAGGATTTATCAAACGATGGGCAAAAGAGTTTAATGATCCCCTTATTACGAAATCTTTGTTCACTTCACTAGTGCGGCCTATCTTAGAATATGCCTCAATTGTATGGTGTCCACGATATGGTTGTTACATTGACGACATTGAATCAGTTCAGAAAAAATTTCTTCTGTTCTGCTTAAGTAATTTGTACTGTAGAACTGACTTTCATCTTCCACCTTATGAATATCGATTACAGCTATTAAATCTTCCTACTTTAAAAAATCGGAGAACTATGCTTAATGTTAGCTGGATTGTTAAACTTCTGCATGGATTTGTTGACAGTCCATATTTATTAAGTAAAATTTACTTTAATATTCCTATTCGTCCTAGAAGATCTTTTGAGTTACTTTACATGAACTTTTGTAGAACAAACTACTTGCAAAATGAACCGCTGAGAAGTGCTTGTGGTGACTTTAATTTTGTTTCAGATGTAATTTCTTTAAATGAATCCATATACTCAATTAAACTTAAAATTCTAGATTATCTCCAGTACCGAGGCTGATTTGGATTATGCTCTCACAAGAATACTTTATATTTTCCTGGCTATGTTTGGCGATAGTGTCAAGCTGATTAAATTTAAACAGGATTATCCAGAGCGAGACCACGTCCGTCTCGCCTGGCATATGCCGGAGGTAGACCCTGTCCGTCTACCCTTGCATATGTGAGCTCTGCTCTAATCCCTGTTTACATTAATCTACATACCTTAGAATAGTATTTGATTATCAGCCTCACATATGGGAGCGATGCTCTAATCAATTGATATAGTAAATATCAAGTTGTGATCCGGAATATGCAACTTAACATCATACCTGGCAATTTACACCAAGCTGATTAAATTCAAACATGATTATCCAGAGCGAGATCATGTCCGTCTCGCCTGGCATATGCCGGAGGTAGACCCCGTCCGTCTACCCTTGCATATGTGAGCTTTGCTCTAATCCCTGTTTTCAGAAATCTACACACATTATAGAACTTGATTATCAGCCTCACATATGTGAGCACTGCTCTAATCAGTGATATATTAATACCAAGATGTTAATCCGGAATATATACAACCTAACATCATACCTGGCAATTTATTTTTACTATTATATATTAAATCTGTAATCCTTTAAATTAATAATCAAATGTATAATGAATTGTAAAGTATATAAGTTAATATAATTGTTGAATTTTTTAAAACGCTATAAAGCCTTAGGGCTTAACACTTCAATAAATAATAATAATAATAATAATAATGACAAAGGACATCGCCATGGTAATAAATAATTTTCTACATTCAATGTTTGGTGTTTAAATTGGAAATTACAATCGTAAAGCAGTTTCGAACTTAAAACTTCAAGATCATATTAATAATAATATTCCTATTTTTAAACCCCCTCGTTTAAAAAACGTAAAAGGAGTATTTAATTTTGTCACTCCGTTTGAAAAGCACATAAGGAGGCGTAGTAGGTATGGAAAAGTGTATATGGTGGTGTAAATTCTTGGTTAGCATCATCACCCGAGTCGATTTAGCCATGTCTGTCTATCTGCTCGTCTGTATGTCTGTCCGTCTGTGTGTCTGTTGGTCTGTCGGTCTGTCTGTGATCACGATTACAGTCGTAATTTTCAGGCTATCATCACAGAATTCAATATTTAAACTTTTATTTAAAAAATAAAGATCAAGTTCGAAAATGAGCCAAATCGGAAGAAAACCACGCCTATATCCCATACAAATTGACTTTATCAAAACGGTAAAATCTCTTAGAACTCCTGAAAAATTAATATATGGACTTTGCTATGAATTTTGCATATGAGCTTTGATATATAATATACACT
>OX030949.1:94228505-94312550 GCA_943735915.1 Pherbina coryleti
TTCATATCCATATTCATATCCATATTCATATTCATATTCATATTCATATTCATATTCATATCCATATTCATATTCATATTCATATTCATATTCATATTCATATTCATACTCATATTCATATTCATATTTATATTCCTATTCATATTCATATTCCTACTCATATTCATATTCATATTCATATTCATTAAAGTTTTCTTTTTTGGCAAACATCTGAACTTAAATTTAACATATATACAATAATTTAATTAATATAATATCGGTTTGTCATAAAATGTTATTTATTCTTCGGTCAATTATAATAGCTGTTAGGTTGAATGCATAAACGATTAGCAGTTTGTGAAATTAGAATTCAATTCAGAACAGCTTTCTTCTATCACGAGTTTTTAATAAACATACCTCAAGAAAAATAATTAAAAACGAATGATTTAACTAAAGATAATTAAGCGTTACTCAAATAAAGCCCGCTGAACTTGGGGCTCAAAAGTCGTTCAGTTGACTCAACTCACACAGAGATAAATTAGTATGACGAAGATTATTAGTATTCTGTTAAATGTGCTTATCTTGAACAAACGCGATGATTTAAAAAAATTAGGAAAAAAATTCCATAAAATACAAAGAAACACAATCAGGCTTATAAAGGTTGTTTATTATGACATGGAATATGTTGAAACAACTCTTTATATCAGCTTAGCAAAAGCTTAAAATGAGTTAATTAAAGCGCAACAAGCCCAAAGATTGTGAGGTATAAGAAAAAAAAACATTCCAGCTCAAATTTTATACGCAAACATAATATTGGCGAATGAATAAAAATCGATTTAAGCCCTCCACAGCTTTCAATGTATCAAATTTATTGACTGCCCTGGTAACATCGTTGCCGACCTACAGCAGTGACTGTTACATGATCACACGGCATGAGCTGTCAGCCAGGCAAGTAAATGGTCTAAAATCAACAACAAAACAACAACATCAACACCAACCACAACAACAATAGCGAAGGCATCAACAGAAAAAAATCCAATAAAGAAGAAATTATCAATTTATTTCACGCCTTAACATTGAACAAGCCGATTGAAGCATAAAACAAAATAAGAACGGCTTTAACCATAATAGCAGTAGAGAAGGAGAATTAAGAGGGAATAACAACAAATATTTTAAATTGACTCGGTACTAAATGTTGCTGCTGCAACTCAATGTATCTTCGTGAATTGATTTGGGGAAAAATGAACTCAGGCAATGAAGATGATTAGGACAATGCAGAGATGCTGTATGTAGGGATGAATCTCATCAATGAAATAATAAAAACTCGTGCCTAAACAATCACTTAAAGTTTTTATTTTGGAATAATAAAAATGATTTAATTAAGCTGCATTTTACAACTCAGACGTATTTAACGAGTCAAAATAAGAAAATTCCTGCATGCGGAAACTGGTCACAAATGCCTTTTCTTGCCAGTATGGTTAATTTATGCCGCACAAGAAGATTGTTCATGTTTTGTTTTCTTTGATACTATTTCCCCTTCACACTTCTAGCAACGGGGGGCAATTGCTCAAACTGTACCCCGCTTCCGGCGCCACTCGTTATCAGCCGTCTTGGCGATGTCAATTCGCCGCCTCGGAGCTGCGATTTAGCCCCTTTGGACTTTTTTTGTGGGAATGTTTGTCTTTACTCATAAAGTCATAATATCGTCGTTCGTAAATTATTGGTTCTATATCACAAAATTGAAAAAATTGAGATAAGACTGATATATAGGCAAATTTTTCGAGATCTATCGATCTGTGTCATCAGTTTGCTTTTATCTTTTATAGTTTTCGAAATATGAGACATCGACTTTGTGCTATACAACACTGTTGTGACAAGCTTCGTAATAGACATCTGCATGAATACATTCAAATGCCTCTTCAAAACATTTGCTTGATAAACGTATACTTACACTCTATCATTCTAAGCAACCAAGAACAAGTGAGTAAAAGAGAAAATGAAATGAAAACATTCGAGTACTTTACTCAAAGCAGATGTGTATTCGATATGAAATATATTCAAATATCTCTTGTTATACAGCGAGTTAGACAAATACATACCAAGTATAAAGAAATGTACTCGTTTAAGCAAACGAATTTGCGCTGTTGGCGGCATGTATGCTCTTGCTTGCATGTTTATGCAAAGTTTTAAGGAAAGGTTTTGAAACTTTGTTTTTTAGTCATGAATAAAAACAAATTTTAATTTTATTGAAAATTATTTACATATATGTTAAATTAAGTTGTTTTATGCCTTAACCTATTTTTGGCCGTTTACAGTGCTCGACGCCGCACGTTTGGAAAATATTAGAAAAATATTAAACACAACTTAAATATCACTAAAATTTAAAAATCAAAAAACTATCACTTTTCAGGACACTTGTTTGCTTCAGAGTGTACAATTTCTGACTAGAAAAAGATTTTCTTATTCGTTTTGTTTGAGTTAGCAAAAAATAAGTCTATATGTGTGCACAAAAAGAATGAACGACAACAATAGCGACAAATGCTGCACAGCACAAGATAAATTCGAAAATTTCTTGGTGTATTTCAGATGTACTCGGTATGTAAATGTGTATCTCGAATACATAGCATTGTAGTCTGCAAAAAAGCAACTGTACAAAGAGAACAAACGATAAGCAAGTTCTGTACTCATTCTGTTGAGAGCCTGCCGAATGTTGTACAGTGCTCGCTTCAGTTTCTATTTGTTATGAAAGTACTGCACTCTAGCTTAAAATATGATTCGAAATGTTGTTCATAGCAGTTGTGTATATGTACTTTGCAGCAGGCAAAGCAAATGTATTCATGCAGATGTCTACTTCGTAACCTATTGTGTTCAATATTAAACGGAGCAAAAATACTAAGTAAAAAAATATATTTTTATTTTGTTCTTTATGCAAGTCTAAATAAAGTTATTAAAGTTATTATTTGGAGGTCTTGGTATTTTGCTTTTTGTTTTGTTTTTTTCTGGTTTTTTTTAGCTTCATATTGCACTTGGCAAATGAAATGAAACAAAAAGAAAAAATCCCGCTTTAGATTGCAGTTTGTAAATAAAATGAAACAAAAAAGAAAAGAAAATACCAACATAAATAACATAAGGTTAGAAGTTAAATTTTACAACAACGTTTAAAAAAAGCTTAATACTAAGAATAAGAATGGATAAGCAATAGATAAGAAGATATCATCGGAGAAAGTAAATGATGTGAAAAGTTTATACAACTTTTTATCACTGGATGCAGTGGCATACTACAATAGGGGTATTCACGGGTTGATACGAATTGCAAGAATGTGAAAATGCAACATATTTTTCGCACTAACGCGTGAACATCAATATTGTAACTTTACGATAGCGGAAAGAAATATATTGCCACCTTATTTCAAAAAAACAAAAACTTATTTAAATCAACGTACAAACTTAGCCTTTTTAAAGTTTTACCCAGATGGCAACTATGCTTGAAAACACCCATAACATGAATCAGCTGTTTCGCATCACTGTTTGTGCGCTTTCGCAATAGGTTTGAGCAGTGCGTAATTCAAGAAGAGTTGCAAAATTGCTTCTAATGTGTTTGTTGTTGGAATGAAGCAAAAATTCGCAATCTTGTATTTTCGCACCGTCGCAACTGTGTTTCGCATCAACCCGTGAATACCCCTAATAATTTCTTTAATACAATTTAAAATATAGGTACAACTTTTTGTCTTCGTTTTTTTAACAAACTTGCTTCAATTAAAAAATCTCCGTAAATCAAGCATTAACTTCGTGGAATCGAAGTCAAATGAATTTGATTAATTTTTTACTTGATTTTGTAGTCGAAACTTACCTTTTAAGAAATTAACAGGTATTGATTTAAGTGGACTCATAAGAACATATGTATAAGATTAAGCTTAAAATTAAATTAATATTATAATATATGAAATAAAGTTTTTGTTGAGTGAAATCACATTGCTTTTAATTTCTCCAATACATATTACATTTTGTTCTATACGCTATAAAACAATAAGAGTTTCGTAAAGAAGTGCATATAGAACAAATTATGTTTTTTAAACGCATCTTCCAAAGATGAACATTTTTTTTGACAGAAAAAACCACAAACTCTTGAACTTTCCTTGGTAAGAAAATCGCGGCAGATTTTTCGGTTCAGTTTTTAACTAAACTTTAAACTTGATTTACCAAAAAAACATTTTTGTCATATATTTAGAACACAATAATTTGCGAATGACGATATATGGAAAAATTTTAATTTTGTTCATTTTATTGCATTTTTAAAAGAAAACTTGTAATTGGTCCACCCTGTAACTTATAGTATCCGAAGTTATGAAATTTTTACTATTTTGATGACATCTAGCGATACCCGGCGCGTTGCTGTACCCGGCAAGTACAGGGTTGCCCATATTCGACGGACCCATCTGGCAACGCCAAAACTTTTGACAGAGATGTCAGATCGCTTAATGACATACCGCGTTTGAAGCGTCAGTCCAAGCAGATTTTTACCATGGAACAATACACGCCACGCGAGCGCTCTGAAATAGTTAAAATTTATATTCAACAGAAGAAGTCAATTGTGAAAACTCAACGTGCTTTTAAAAACTTAAAAAATGTGAGAAGTGCGCCTTCTAAGAACACCATTAAACGTTTATACGAAAAATTTTCGACTGGTGAGGCTCTTTCTAATCCGAAGAGGCCAAATAAAAGTCGACCAAGGCGATCGGCCGAGAATATCGCTGCCGTACGAGCCAGTGTTGAGAGGTCCCCAAGAACATCCCAAAAACGCCGTTCTCAGCAGTTGGGCATGGCTCGGTCCACTTTACAACGGATTATTCGCGTTGATTTGCATTTGTTCCCGTACAAAATTCAATTGACGTAAAGATTGTTGCCTGCGGACAAGCCTCGTCGATTGGAATGGGCCCAAAGAGTCATCGAAATGGCCGAAGATGACGAGCAATTTTGGAAAAAAATTATCATGTCCGATGAAGCCCATTTCACATTGAATGGGACCGTAAATAAGCAAAATTGCCGTATTTACGCCACTGAAAATCCTCAGGAGATTCAAGAAGTGCCTCTTCATGACGAAAAAGTCACAGTTTGGTGCGGAGTTAGTGCGAAAACGGTTATTGGGCCGTTTTTCTTCCAAAATGAAAATGGCCATGCTGTTACCATCAACCAGGAGCGTTATCGCGACATGATGACCAATTTTGTGATGCCAATTATTCGTCGAAAGCGTATGAGGAAGTTCTGGTTTCAACAAGACGGCGCTCCACCGCACACAAGTCGCATAACAATCGATTTTCTGAAGAATTTGTTTCCGGGCCGTTTGATGTCGAAAAGTGGTGATTTGGACTGGCCACCGCGTTCGCCCGATTTTACGCCGCCTGACTTCTTCTTGTGGGGATATTTGAAGTCAAAGGTTTACGTTAACAAGCCAAGGACCGTAGAAGAGCTCAAGGACAACATTCGTGAAGAAATAGCCGCTATTCCGGCCGAAATGTTGGCGAAAACGATGGAAAATGCTGCAAAAAGGGCACAATACGCCATCAACGCCAGAGGCGGCCATTTGAGAGATATCATATTCAAAAATTAATGTAAACAAATCTACTTGGAACAAATTAAATGATTAAGATTGCCAACCGCCAAATTTTTATTTTTTTCTTTGATTTTTTTAACATAAACATGGGTCCGTCGAATATGGGCAACCCTGTATATTGTAAATAATAAGTAAATTCAAAACTTTTATTAGTCCCTTAGTCTGACACCACGCTTATGTTCTACTGCCCGTTCCAGTTTCCCAGTAGCAGAACATCACTCTCAGGTCAAAATTCCATTATGAGTTTCAATGTCCTGTGATTTTAACTTCCATAGCTATTCTGTACAGAAAATCGGGCCACAGCCCCTTTTCCAATGCACGTACCAGTTTTCCAGTAGAAAGACTTTGGCAATTAGTGACTCCATACTGAGTTTTATTGTCATGCGACGTTTAGTTCCAAAGCTATTCAATATCAAAAATTTAACTTCTGTGGTCGAAGCCATAACCCCTTTTCCTATGCCCGTCCCAGTTCTCTTGTAGAAATACATTCTCCATTCTGAATTTCAATGTTATGTGACTTCTACTTCCAAAGCTAATCGCTACCTAAATTTAAATTGTGTCGGCAGTACCACGCCCACTTGTCAAATGGTCACTCAATTTTGTCAGTCAAAGCAAGCAACTAAATAGTACGTTTTTGCCGAGTTAAATTGATATGTGACTTATAGTTCGAGAGTTATACCTTAAATTTGGCTGCTGAAAAAGTGCCAGACCCATCAACGCCCAACCCCAACGGCCATATATTTACACCAGTGGAACGGCACGTGAAAATTTCATTCGAATATCAAATTTCGATGCTGTGTGACCTATAATTCCAAAAATATTCGATATCGCATATTCGCAGAAGGAAATATCCAATTTGGTTCAGTCGTTTTCAAGTTTTAAGCAACCGAAGAAACCAAGATAGATAAGAATATAAATAGATATACATTTATAAGAGAGGGGGAACCCCCAGCATATTTGTATAGCTCTCCACCCATTTGTAGTACTGTTGTCAACAGTGACCACATGAACTAAAGTAATAAATTTTGTGGGCAGTAAAAGGAGGTGTGGCAAAAATATTCATATACGAACCATAGTACGGCCAATAAGAACACAACAAAGAAAACCTCAAGCAAATCGAACGCTCCGTTCTTGAGTTATGGAATTACAAACACAAATCACGATTTTTTTATATATATACTAGCTTTTTCCCGGCGCGCGTTGCTGCACCCTGCAACTATATGGGAACATAATAGGTGTATTCAAAGCTTTTCTTAAACTCATAGTTTGACACCACTGTCATTTTCCACTGACCGTTACAGTTTCCCAGTAGCAGGAGATCACTAAAAAGTAACTCCATTTTGGGTTTGTATGTAAGTACTGCTACTTTTACTTCCAATGCTATTCGATAATACAAATTTTAATTGTATGGGTGGAACCACACCCACTTATATAATGTCCATCCCAGTTTTCTAGTTGATGGGCATTACCCAGTTTTAGTACAGTTGCCGACAGTGAGCGTACAAACTAAATTACCAAAATGTCGCCAAATCGACGAAAACCGTAGGAAATATAGCATTTTTATTGATTTGTGGGCGGTAAAAGGGGGTGTGACAGAAATTTAAACCATCTCGTACTTGAAAAAAATGTACTGCCAAAATTTCAGCTCTATCGGCTCTGTAATTTTGAAGTTTCCAACCATCACACAAACAGCGTTATGCTTTTTGTATATAATATTTTGGATAAAGATTATTGGCTATAACTTTTGATTGGTAAGAGATACTAAGATTATTTTTTTTTAAAAAATTAATATTTTAGCTTGTATATTTTTTCAAAAATATAAAAACACAATATTGGAAAAAAAATTTTGTTCGAAAAAATCTTAGGCCTTGCTTTTTGAATCACAAAAATGGTTTTAAGTTTTTGCATAAAATTGAAATAACTTTTGCTTGTAAATGTTTTAACTCTTAAATAGAGTTGAAAATTTGCGAATTTGAATTTATTTTTATTTTTACAACAAAAACAAATTTTGAGCCTTTTTTTGAGGAAAACTCCAAAATTTCAGACTTTTTTTGAAAAAAATATTTAAAATATATTTACTCAACTAACGGTATTTTTGCAATAGTATTTTGATGAAGCTTTAAGACAAAACAAAATTTAACACAATATATAAAAAAGCAGTGGAGATATTTGAATCGAAAGTCACAAAATTGAATATCTTTTTTTCGTAATTTTCGATTGTTTTTTTCGTAATTTTGTGTAACGATGTTGCATTAAATATATCGTTGTAGTAAAATTTTTCATAGTTTTCAAGATATGTTCATGTTTTTGATATCAAAATATCGGAAATTTTTTAATTTTACTTAATTTAAGAAATATTTTATATTTTGTAAATATTTGCACATGTAACCTAAGAAAACAACTAAAAATATGCGATTTTGTAAAAACTTTGTACTACAGCACCATCTGGTGTCCAAGGTGGTTCAAAGAAGATAGTGCTAAAAAACTCATCGTACCTGAAAACTACTATATACCTCAACGTACATGAAACCCACTGTATACCACTTTTCATTCTAATCGCATAAGCAGTTTGTGAGTTTTATGCAGTTTTGTAAAAAATTTGTACTACAGCGCCCTCTGGTGTTTAAGGTGGATAAAAATTGATAGCCCACAAACACGCACCGTACCAAAAAACTTATATACACAAATTTTCATGCTAATCGGATGAGTAGTTTAGGAGTCTATTGCGGTCGTACAAACATAAGCTCCTTTTTTATATATATAGATTTATAAAGGGGGTATGGAAAAAAAGGGGTATTGAAAATTTTTACTATGCCTTTATTTTTCTCGCAAATGCAAACTAAAGTCAGACTTGCCAAATTATTCCAATTTTCCATTTATTTCCAATTAATTTTACCCTTGCAAATATTTCCCCATATACACCATATGTGCGCATCTGTATTTTTTCGCACCTGTATTGTTGATAAGTTCACTAAAATGCCTATAATTCATGAACCAATACACATACAACAAAATCGTAAAACAAAATCGGTTCACGCATTACAGAGAACATCATTTTCATACACAATGCAACTTATTTTTATATTTATATATAGAAGATAGATATCTTATTGGTAAAATAACAAGTCAATACTGGCCGATAGCCTGAGTTGCTCGGTACTTACACTATACTAATATTTTAATTTATAATTATATTTCTAATGAATAAATAAATAAATAAACAAGTCAATACACTCACTTTTGTGGATTTTATGTAGGTCTAGCTATTTTGATGACGTCACTTTGCATAGGAAGCAGTCTTGGTTTTCATTTGATTTTCACAAATTTTAAACTAAAAATATTTGATATAAGAGCTATGTGCAAAAATTGAAGTATTTAACATACGTCAGTCATTTTGGTGGAATTTGTTGGGATTGTATTATTTGATGACGTCACATTTTATGGGAGGTAGGCGTGGTTTCCATTCGATTTTAGAAAATTTCACTTTCAAATTTCACGCAAATTGCTTCTTTGAAATCAAAGCTAATCTGCAAAATTTCAAGGTTTCAGATTAATTTTAGTGGAATTTTCGAGATTCAACCATTTTGATGACGTCACTTTATATGGGAGTTAACCGTAGTTTCCAACCGATTTGGTTCTTTTTATAACTTGTTCTTTCTCTTCTAGAAATAAGCTTATATGTCAAATTTTATGACGATAGCTTCAGAACTACAGCTGTTATCGTGACGGCGGTCAGACATATCGACATCGCTAAATGAATGGCATTACAAACGGCGTTCAAAACTTATAGCATTATTTTATAAATTCCTATACATCAGTTCACGCTGCGTTGTTGAAATTCGCAATTTATAAAACGCAACGTTACACGGAGTGATCTTAAACGTTGAGTAACGCAATTAGGCAGTGAAAACAATATAATTTTTGTAATTTGTTAAATGCAACCCTTGAATTTCGTTCACATGAACTGTAAATTTAATTACTTGTTCTTAAGCTGCCATTAGAATGGATAAGTTGGAGTTCAATGGATAATAACTTTTTTTTCACAAATATATTCTTAAGATCCATTTTGTCATACGCATTGCACCATCTTCATTATGATCAGATTCGAAAGATAAAGAAGAATACAATCCACCAATTGTCGCAAATATTTCAATATACGTGTAGTTAGAAAAAAATGCAATGTTACAATTTCAATTTAATGATGACTGAAGAGAACAGCTGATATGGTTGCCAACATGGCAAAATTAGTTGTATGTTGAATGTTTTTAAAATATTCCAACAATTATGCTAATTTTATTTTACATTTGGCAACCCTAAACTGTAGTTGACCGACAGTTCACCATGATAATGTAACATATTTAACGCAATAACGTAGTGATTAGTAAGATGCAACTTTTAAATCAAAGTAATGCTCTGCGTTAGCGTTGCGCTTTATAACGGTGATTTATAATATTATGCCATTTATATATATAAGTTACAAATATTTTATATAGTATTATATAAATAATGCAATCTTACTTCATAAGGTCTGAAGATTTAGGTATTCCTAATCTAGCCTAATACTTGGCCTAATTGTTATGCCGTTTGATCTTGTATTGACTGTTATGGTTACGTCTAATCTTTAGACAATTCTCCAAAGATCCACGTTCCGAATACAATATAACTACGAAATGCTTTTATTTTCCGAAGGTGTGAAGAAGGTGTGCTTCGGCGCCTTCGAAAAGAAAAGAGATTCCCTTTTAAGGATAATTACAACTTATCCACATGCACTGCGCACACTGATCACACGTTCTTCGCATTGTGCGGCTATTGTGCGGGAATTTGATGTCTCCTCCTTGAGTCTCATTTTGTTAATGGTTTTATGTTTTGGATATTTTTTTTTATCTTAGTTTTTGTTTCGTTGTTGTTGCTATTGGCTTTTATTTCGCAATTCTATACCGTGTACATTGTGCTTTGTGGTCATTCCGCAAGGATCCTGAATGGAAGCATACCATTTAAGATTTATGCGAGTTTGATGAAGCCGCCTCAAAGTCATTTTGCCGACGCTTGTCGGTCGTCTTAACGTCGTTGGTCGTTGTGCGGTTTAAATTGATTGAAGGTTGATTTGTTGTCTTGTTGTTTTGTTGTTTTGTTGTTTTGTGTTTGTTGGCAGCTTAGAACACGTGTTGAACACGATCAAAGCCAACAATATGAGGATAAGGATCGATCGCAGTGGGACAGCAACAAAGAGCAAAAAGATGAAAAAAAAAAATCCAACAAAGAAAACTGAGGCAGCAGCATTTTATTTTGACAAATGACATTTCAATTGTGATTAACAGCACAGCGGGAAGCGGAAAACGACAAACAAAACAGGTAGAAAACCAAGCAGCAGGTTTAATGGCGTAATTTTGTTCAACTTGTTCAACTTATGAACTATGCCATGGAAACCTTAACTTCATTTTTAAATTGCGTGAAAAAGTTTGGCGCCTTTAAAGTTTGGCGCCTTAAATGAATCGCTAATCAACCCAAAAAGCCAACATTTATTTCAAGCCAAGAATGTCGGCTCTCCAAGCGCCCAAAAGCACTACAAAGTGTGAAATACTTCGTGTCTTGATACACGTTAAAATTTGAACTTTTCGTTCGGTTACCTACCTACAGCAGTGCTCGTTCGTCCAACGTGATCTCGTATCTCCCAAGTGGTAATCCGCATCTAATAATATGGAGCGAAGTTAATGTTCATTTACGGCGATTGCGCGGCGCACGTTTTGCTTCGTACAAATTAACGAAGCCGTTGCCGATGCCGCCGATAGTGTTTTGGAGCCACTTTTATTCAAACATGATGAAGTGAAGGAGTAAAAAAAAAACAAATAAATACACAGAAAAGACAAAATGCACAAGAGGACAGCTGAAGACCGCCAACATCTTGTGGCATGTGGAGAGTCAGGAATAAAGTTATTTATATGATTGTTTGTTTGCAGATCTTGAAACACTGATTGTGGCATGATTATGGCGTTTGGGGGGTTAATTATATGCGTCAATGCAATCGAGAATCGAGTGTCCGTTGTAATACGATGCGAGGAGACAGTATATATTGTTCGTGGATACCACCAATACGTTGTATTTTTGTTGTTGAGCGCTTTGATTGAATGATGGTGATAGTGTATAAGACCTCCACCAATTGGCGGTATGAATGAGTTTATAAGTGGAGGCTTTGAAATGTAGAAAATTAATTTTAGGTTAATATAATTTTAATATATGTAGAATAGGCTGCTGAAGCAACCAATACTTTGCTTCAAAAGGTACTCGTATGTATCCAGTTACAGGTCTTTGGATTTGACCATGTTTAACTTCTCCATATTCAAAAGCAAAAACGAATTTGTCATTTCAGCCATTTAAAGAACTTCGACCGAGCATCTTATGATCAATTGTATAGTCTATGTTATCAAATTTTTGTACATATAGTATGGAGAACTGGACCTCATAGTTTTTATGCCGACTTACAACGACTTCGTTTTTAAAAAGCTTCACAAGACATTGTTTACTCTTTGAGGTTTGCCATTGTTTCAAGGAGATGACGGTTGATCAGAAGAAGTCATTTAAATTGAAAAATTTCTATTTCTGATAGAGGGCACGAACCAGAGAACTCATTGCTCGTTATATTGGCATCGAACGATCTTCAAACACTAACGCTTTCAATCACGATAGCCTTTTTTATACTAACAAAGATTTAAATAAAAATATATTTAAAGAAGTTTCGAGCATTTCTATCTACTAGTATCACCTTTGGTCGAGAATCGACCATTTAAAAATTGATTTTTTTTTTGTATTTTTATTGAAAGCATTTGTTTTTCTTTCTTCACTCATATGCAAACGTAACCGAACTCATACAGTTCCAAACGCACCACCAGCAGGAAATCACAAAACAGTAACTCAATTCTGATTTTCCATGTTCTGTGATTTTTACTTTCAAAGCTATTCGATATCAAAAATGTGGCTTATATATGCGGAGCCACACCCATTTGTCCAATGCCCGCCACAGTACCCTACTTCCCTTATTCTACTTTCTAGTAGAAATGCTTCCAAAGCTATTTGATATAACAACTTTGAGTTGTATGAGTGTTTCCACGCCCCTTTGCCAAGGAAGGAAGTTCTTACCAAGTTGCATTGATTTGTGACTTATATTTAGTTCAAAAGTTATACCGAAAATTATGCTGATGAAAAGTGCCTCGCCTCTATTTCAACGCCCATCAAATGTAACCAGTGGAATGGAACGTCTGATTTTTATGCACCATAGATATTCGGTGCACTCCTTTTCCCTACTCTTATTGATTTTAAAAAAATTATCAAAATTTGTCGAGAAACACTGGCGAAAATGTTTCTTAACTGTTCTGCGTACATCTATTTATATATTGATATATAATAATAATATGTATAATATATAAAGTAGATAAGGAAATGGCTTAAAACATAGATTTGTGTATATAACTTTGGAGTGGTTTGAAATATTTGAAAACATTTTTCACAGAAATAATTTTTTAAGCTGTAGAACTTTGTAAAAAATACAAAAACAACATTTTGAAAAATGTAATTTTCATCAAAAAAATTAAAGGGGGTAGCTCATGATTTTCGATGATAGAAACACTTAATTTAGTTATATAAAAAAATTATATGTTATATGAAAGAGTGTGAGAGAAGAAAATAGAAAAAAAAAATAAAATTACAAAAAAATAATGTCTGGTCTAATTTTTGAGCAAAAATTGAATATTTTAGAGTTTTTTTGAAAACAACATAAGAAATTGAATTGGTGAGATAACGGTAAATCCTTTCTTATTTCTCCAAAGTAATTTAATTAAACTTTCAGATAAAGAAAATTTAAGGAAAATCGATTGAAAAATGCCTGAGATGTTTACATGCAAAATCAAAATTTTAAAAATCAATTGCTTTTTTCTCATTCTGAGGCAATGACATGATTCTTTAAGAAATGCATTGCATGGAAAAAATCTACAGGTTTCGAAATATCGCAATACTTTTGATGTCCTAATAACGGGAAATTTTTTTAACATACTATTTGTGGAAAATATTAGCAAAAAAGTTTTCGTATACCGTTATTTTTCTCAACCAACGAATTTCCACACAAAAAACGTCGTACTGAAAACATCTATAGTTTTCGAGATATCACAATAATTTTGATGTCAAAAAAACGGAAATTTTTCAAAAGTTACTATTTGTAAGCAATTTCACCATCACAATATATATTGACACTTGTTAAATGAAAAAGTGCTTATTGTAGGGTAACCGTAAACGATGGTGAAAATTATCAAAGTATTTTTTGCACATCTTATGAATGTCTAAATTGCTCTCTTATATTATGTTTTTCCATCTCTTACAGCTTAGCTTTTATTTAATAAATGCTCTTTTTCCGCTCATATTTGAGGTCAAAGGTCATCAATCTAATATTCAATCATATTGTGCAGCCAGACCTTTCATCTGATATCTCATTCTTCATTCTACCTCTTCCCAGTTCTGAGATCTCTAACTTAAGTTAATATAAACTTTAAACGTTAATATTACGGGTCAAAGGTCATCAATCTAAAATCTAACATAATTCGGCACATCTATGGTGCAGTACCTTTCGAATGATATACGTTTCATTTTCCTTATTCTAAAATATATATTAAAAAAATATATAAAATGAACAAAATTTTTTATAAGCTCTTAACTTGAAGCTCTTAAGTTTTAATGAGAACATGGAAAACTTTGAAAATAATTTTTCCATAGTTCGATTCATGGCTCCTGCATTGACTTATGATATAAATAAAAAAAATAACACCTAATACTTAACATAAATCAATAAAAAACTAACATATGTATAATAAACATAAAAACAATCGAATTGGACATTTCAGTCCTTGAATGTACTATAACCGAGCATCTTATGATCAAATTATTTTGTGCGTGTTATTAATGTTTTTGTACACAAATGATAGAGAACTGAACCTACTAGTTGTATGCCTACTCCGAACAGCTTTCGAATCTGCTTGTTCTCTCAAGAATCTTAACATGGCAGTATTTACTCTCTGCGGTTTGCCATTGTCTGCAGAAAGGTGACGGCCGACTGGAAAAATTAATTTCAGTTGAAAAAAATTTGTCTCAGCTGGGGTTCGAACCTGGTCTCGAATTGGCATCGAGTGGTCCAAGCACTCTATAACACAATCGGTCACGACCGCCTAAAGTAATAATAGAGGGCTTTTAAAAAACTCGCTTCGACAGACTTTTATGTACTGCTCTCGATTTTGCTTTCGATCTCTTTGCCTATCATATTCGCTTTGTATGGGATGTACCACGTCCATTTGTTAGTATTACACCAAACTATATATGTACATATACAGGGTTGGCCATATAGTGGTTTATTTTTAAATCACAAATTATTTTGACACTGACAGGTGTTTTTCGCTCGAAATCTTAAAATAAAGTCAGTATCATACCTTCGTGGAAAGAAATGAGTCGCTTTACGCTTGAACAACATTGGGAAATGTTGGAAACTTATTTCCAAATTGAGTGCTGTGTAGCCCAAATAGTGCGGTGTTTGAAAAGAAGATGATTTGGTCGAAAAATCATCTTTTCTGACGAAGCGCATTTTCATCTTGACGGCTACGTTAACAAACAAAATTACCGCATCTGGGGCTCGGAAAACCCGCATGTTAATGTCGAGAAGCCGATGTATCTACAGAGAATGACAGTTTGGTGCGAATTGTAGAGTGATGGCATCATTGGACCATTTCGAAAATGAGACTGGAAACAACGTTTCGGTCTGAGATGGGCGTTAACCGACTTTATTTTTACTGAAATTGGAGACATGAATTTGGACGTCTGGTTCTGGCCACAATCGATCTTTTACGCACCTAATTCCCAAATCGTGTTATCAGCCGTCTTGGCGATGTCAATTGGCCGCCTCGGAGCTGCGATTTGACCCCTTTGGACTTTCTTTTTTGTGGGGAACCGTGAAGGACCGATGTTATGCCAACAATCCGGAAACGAAAATACATGAAAAAAATTGAAATTTGTTTATTTTATTGCATTAAAAAAAAAACTTGTATTTGGCCCACCCTGTATCTATAATAAATGAAATTGTCATAGGATACTTTGTTTTTTGCAAAACCTTTTCTTTAACTTATAAGAAATTCGCGGTTTAATAAATTCTAACACTGTACGATAAACGTAGGTCATTACATATATTTCGGGAATAAATATAAAAACCAAATTGTTTTCTTAATTGCTTTACGAAATATTCTCTTTATGATTAATACATTTCTGCATTCGTTCGAAACATTTTTCATAACATTTATCCCATTCCGCTTGAGACACCTCATAAACATACACTGAACCAAATATTATTCTTAAAATCAAAGAATCTCGTTCATAAAGCGAAATTCATTGATTTTTTAGAACTATTCATTGCCCCAAAGAACGAATTCTTTGGTTCAATGAATCGTTGTTCTTAATTTTAAGGAACAGTTCATTGTTCGTGTTCATTAAAATTTTGTTCCAGTTCTTGTGTTGTAATATCTAAAAAACCATTAGAGAATTTTATCTCAATAAGAAACTGATATTTTAAAATATATCTTGATATTGTTTTAAAATTTCTAAGGACAGACTAACTTATTGTAACAGTTGTATGCGTCATTAATTAATCATTTTCCTTCTTAACATATCAAAGAAATAACGTAAGAACAAAGATTCATTGAACTAAGGAACTCGTACTTTGGACCAATTTTAATGTATAATACATTGGGACAAAGAACTTTTTCTTTGTTATTAAGTACGTTTTTGGTTCTGTGTAGTTTGGGAACAATCGTTGTTCACGCAGTTTGTCCTTGATGTGTGGGAACAAAAAGATGTCGTAGGGTTTCAAATCAGGACTGTATGACGGATGACCAATTAACTCGACGTTTTGAGTGCTCAAAAACGCCTCAAGCTCACATTGTCTTGATGAAGAATAAATTGATTCTTTGAGGCTTGTTTGTTTTACATATTTCTCGGAATATTTCTTCTTTTTCTCAAATGGTACCGTTGAAAGGACTTTGACTGAGCTTCTTACGATCCCACTGTTGACACTCGTTTACAACAATTCATTCGTTTACAACAGTAAAATATTGGGTGTCAAAATTAAAATGAGGCCGTATGAGCTGCCAAAACGAACATCGCAGTGCGGAGATTTGGAGGATCAAATGAGGAGACCACGTCAGAAATGGTGAAGAAAATCCACAAAATGATATTGGATGACCGTCGACTAAAAGTGTGTGAGATAGAAGACATAATAGGCATTTCAAAATGTGATGTAACTACAACGCACATTGACTGAAAATTTGGACATGAGAAAACTGTCCGCAACATGGGTGCCGCGATTACTCACAATGGAACAAAAAAACCTCGTGAGGATGTTGCAATCGAGTATATTGCGAGTTTTTCCATCTATTCATAACCATGGATGAAACATGTGTCCATCACTTCACATCTGAGACCAAGGAACAGTAAAACAATAGACTAAAAAGGGGATAATCGGCTTCAAAGAAGGCGAAGATAGTTCCATCTGCAGACAGGGTCATAGCGTCAGTTTTTTTTGGGATGAGCGTGGGATAATGTTCATTGATGATCTTAAGAAAGGGAATGCAATCAACGGCGAGTACTATGCAGACTTGTAGCAGCGTTTGAGTGAAGAAAGCGTTTGAAATTAAATTTTGTTTCATCAAGACAATGCACCAGTTCACATATCCGTTTTCGCGATTGCCAAAATCAATGAGTTAAAGTTCAAATTGCTTACCTATTCGCCAGATTTAGACCCCTGGGACTATTTTGTGTTTCTGAACTAGAAAAAATGGCTCTTTGGTAAAAAATTTGCCAATAATGAAGAGGTGGAGTCTGCGGTTGATGGCTATTTCGAGGAGCTGGATGGTTCTCACTATAAACAGCGTATCGAAACAATTGAGCATTGCTGGGAATAGTGTATCGAGATGAGAGAAGACTATTGGAATAGAGAAATAAAAATATTTTTTTCCAACATTTTTTTTTTTTTTTTGATTTTTTTGTTTTTTTAGTTCGGATTAGGCTCGGAGTACCCTCGCAACATATGATATAATGGCAACGGATAATGGCAACACTGAACGGCAGGAACAATATCTTATCGAGCGCAACTCCTCACATAATATGGCACACAACATTGACCACATCCTGGTGATTTGTTGAGAGTTGCTCTCACAGCAAAGAACTGAAGCTTTTGCTAATTAAGTGAAGAGTGTGATTTTTTTTTGCTCATTTTTAATTGACAAACTCCCAAGAATGTGTTCATGATAAACTCGTGGTACCCACTCTATTGATTTTTTACTTTAAAAATAAAAAAAAAAAAATAAAAAATAAATAACTGGCCATTTCAGCCCTTGAAAGGACTTTGACCTAGCTTCGTATGATCAATTGTGTTGTGCGTGTTATTAAGTTTGTACACAATTGACCGAGAAATGGACCTACAGGCTTAACGCCGACTCCGAACGGCGATGAACGGAATGTACTTATTCTCAAGAAGCTTTACATGGCATTTGAATTACTCTCAGAGGTTTGCCATTGGCCCATATTACACGATGATCGTTTGATCGCGGTCAAAATATTTTTGTTGCTGCTTTCAATGCGAAACAATTGTTCATCCGCTCTGGCTCTCAGTGTTTTTTGACATTTAAATATTTTGACCGCGATCAAACGAGCATCGTGTAATATGGGCCATTGTCTGCAGAGAGGTGGCGGCCGTACAGAAAAATTATTTTATTCAAATAATATTCTGTCGCTGCTGGGGTTCGAACCTTTGGATTTTTGACTTTATTGACTTTATAATTTCGTTTGTTTTATTCATTGCAAAGTAGCCAGGGTTTACTTAGAATTACTACTGCAATATCCTACTTATTTTAAGTCCTCTTTGGCGTCTACTACAAACAATACAAAGTTGAAGGAAACAAATAATATTTTTGTTTTTTTTTTTAATGAATTTATTTTAGTTCTTAAACTTAAACTTTATTTCATTTTTTGGTTTAACAAGAGAGACATACACGGAGAGAAAAAATATCAAGCATTCTATGCTTGAATCAAGCAAATAGGCTATTAGTTCAAACTCCAACAAAAATTTATCAATTCAAGCATTATTTTGCTAATTTAGAATTGAGCAAATCAAAAACATATGATATTAAGAAAAAAATGCTTAATTCAAGAAAAATTTGCTTAAAACTCAAGAATTATTTTTCTAGATACTAACTCGATACCACCAATGCCACCACCACCTGTTGAACAGGACATTGTGGACGATATGGACATTTGTACTGATACGATTGCCTCCATATCTGCTCCAAATGCACCAGAGACCGTTTCCTTGCCAATGTTAGCACCATCTATATCAGTTAACCAGCCTGTTCTTTCTTATGCTCAAGCTGTTTCAATTGCTCCTCCTATTTTTAATACTCCTATTTTTTAAACTTCAGTTTTTGACGCTCAACGGATTCCGATTACTACTGCTACTATTTATTAATAACGCTTGAAGTAAGAAAAACTAACTTCATTCAAGTAAATAATTTTCTTAATACTTGAATGTTTAACTAGATATTAGGAACTAATTTTCTTATAAGCCCATCTTGGACCGGTATCCCATTCCATGGGCCAAATTTGAAGAAATTTGAAATGATTCCTATTGAGCATCCACTGATCATGATTGTGGTGTTAAAAAAAAATTCTAGATGTCTTGGACTGCCTGTAATGAACTGTGTCGAAAACGACATGTTGGTCAATTAGGTGTATATTAGGGTGTTTAGCCCTTTCAGTCACGAAAATCGTAGCGTAGAGCTAAAAATCTGAAAATTTGTATTTATAGTAATCTGAGGTCCTTGAACATGAATCTGTAAAAAAGTTTGAGATTGTAGATCTCACAGGGTCGGAAAACCATGTCCAATATATTGGACATTGGTACTACAGGTACCACAAATTCCAGAAAATTACTAATTTATTTATAAAGTGAAAATAATATTTTCTTATTAAATATTTTTATTTTAAATCACTTCCTCCCGGCTTTGAATTTGAGGCTCTCGTACTTTACTACAAGACCTTACTAAAAATTCATTAAGAAAATCAAAACGGTAAATGTCAAGCAAAAACGGTAAAAAATGTAAGCATTTATACTTTTTTCAGAGAGCTAAATGAGCACTCCAACTAGTAGCAGCGCAGAGAAATCAAACAATCTAATCTTCGTAAAACAATAATCCTTTGAACATGCTGAATTCTCTTGTCCAATATATTGGACAATGTGACTGAAAGAGTTACGAAATTAATTAATTGTGGTAAATAAATTGTGAGTTTTTATTTTTACATATCTTCAGACGAGAAGTTTGAAAATTATTTTTTTTTTGTCATCCATGATTTTAAGGCTCAAGGTTGAAAAATTTAAGGTTGAAAGTACTTGTATAGGTTTTCATGCTTGAATGAAGCGATTTTGAAATAATTTTGTATTTTCTGAAATTAAGTAAACAAATTGTATATTTTTAATTAAGAATATTTTTTAAAACCAGCTCTGCGTTTGCTTAAATTAAGTAAATATTTGATTTGATATAATTGATTCAAGTCTTGTTCCATGTTCTTAATTCAAGTCTTTATTCTTGTTTGAACCAGTAATTTATTTTACTCAATTTTAGAAATAAATGCTCACTATAAAAGTTTTTTCTTAATTTTAGTTTTAAATGCTTGATTTGAGCAAATGAGGCTTAATTTAAAATTTTTTTAGCTCAAACAAAATACTTGCTTAATATAAGAATATTATTTCTCTCCGTGTGAGTAAATCAGAGATCTGCAACAAGTCAATTGAAAATCAAGTAACTTGAAAATAATCAAGTTTCGACTTGACTTGTAGAAACTTGATATGTTTTTACCCTACAAGCCACGACTTGCTTCTGAAAAACGAATCATAAGTCAGACTTGATTCTATTTTGTTTCTGCCCTACATTAATTGGTAGAAAAAACCAAGCTTTCTACTTTTCAAGTCTGTTTTCAAGTCTATGCGAATGCGCTGCCGCAGAAAACCACTGACGAGAGTCTACTTATACTTTTCTATACAAAGTGAGACAAATGCCGTTGCTGTGGTCGACACTGCTCAGTGTTGCCAGATATGGCGATATCTCGCCCAGAGGCGGTTCCAGGAATATATTTCGGGGGGGTTCAAAAATATTTATGTACGTTATATATATAAATGGTAGTTAAATTTTAAAGGCCAATGTTGATTTTGAATAAAACACAAATTATTAAGGAAATTATTGTCATTTCTTTTTATAATGATAATATTGGTTATTTATTTTGGTCAACTATGCATGGAACAAAATATCGGCACACCTCCATCCGATGGTCCAAATTTTCGATGACGCCGAGGCATAAGTGAGGTTCTATGCCGTTAATGTGCCGAATTATCTCATCCTTTAGCTTTTGAATTGATGCTCGCTTATCGGCGTACACCTTTTCTTTCAAATAACCCCACAGAAAGAAGTCCAACGGTGTCAAATCACATGATCTTGGCGGCCAATTGACATCGCCACCACGTGAGATAACATGGCCATTGAATTTGTCGCGCAAAAGAGCCATTGCTTCCTTAGCTGTGTGGCAAGTGGCACCGTCCTGTTGAAACCACATATCGTCCCCATTCATATCTTCCAATTCGGGCCATAAAAAGTGCGTTATCATCTCACGATAGCGAACACCATTCACAGTAACTGCCTGACCGGCCTCATTTTGGAAAAAATACGGCCCGATGATGCCGCCAGCCCATAAACCACACCAAACAGTCACTCTTTGTGGGTACAATCACTTTTGGATTTTCATTCGCCATAATGCGGCAATTCTGCTTATTGACGAATCCACTGAGGTGAAAATGTGCCTCATAACTGTAGATGATTTTCTTCGAAAATTTATCATCCACTGTTGCCATTTCTTGCCACCATTCTGACCGTGTAAATGCAAGTCTTTATGAATAATGTTCATCAACGACGAGCGTGAGAGGTGCAATTGTTGGGCACGACGACGAGTTGAGGTGGACAGCTCTTCAGGCACACTATCGCGAACAGCAGCAATATTTTCTGCAGTACGAGCTGTACGAGCATACACTGGTGTTTTCACATCTCCTACAGACCTGGTTTGTTCAAATTTTTGCACGATTTTTCCGATTGTACGCACATTTGGACGATTAAATTGACCGAAAAAATCACGAAGTGCTCGATATGTATTTTGATTTGAAAGCCCATTTTCATAATAAGCCTGAATAACTTTAACGGTTCAATTTGAGTTAGTCTGAAATTGAGAAATGTCAAATGAAATGCAGAAAAAACTTGACATTTAGTTGTGGTTTATATTCAACATCGGCCCTTAAAATTTCACCACCCTTTATATACATTAGAGCGGGTTGATTTTTTTTTCAAAAAATCGTAGGCGTGGATAATGTTCTACGGAGCAGATTCAACTTTGCTCAAAAAACCGTTAGTCTAAAATCTATTTCGAGCCTCTGGTTTTTCAAAAGAAGGTTATAATTTGTGTTTTGCTGCAATATGTGAAAAAATTATTCCACTTATTGGAAAAAACTTTGCTACGAAAAAAATAGCCATCCACCTTTCACTCCATATTCACTCCATATGATTGTGTGGTGCTCAGGATTATTTTTTTGTGTTAAATACCACAAGCTGACGCTGGGGTGAAGATAATTATAATAATAAAAGTTATTTCTCTGTTTATTTGACCCGAATACAAATCTAAAAGGCCAACATAAAACCAACATCAAAATAAATAAAAACTACAAAAACCGGAATTTTTCTCCATTACTGTATAAAAAGGAATTTTACGTCTACACTTTCGATACTATCGAAACTGTGGGTTTTTAAATTAAAACTGTGCGGTGTTTGGATATATTTTATCCAAAAAATGCGGTTTTTTGTGATTTCAGATTGAGATTGTATGTGTGACTGTTTACAGCTACAGGCGCGATATCGCAAAAACAAACAAAAACTGGAACAGAATTCAGTATTTTAGCAATACGTGTAGAAACAGCTACAAACGTTTACAGCATAGGGGTGTGAATATTTAAAGTAAATTATAAAAAACCAATGTTTTTCTTTTTGGTACTCTTGGTACTCGTGGCGTCCGGTGCGTAGTTGGTTAAAGTGCGTGGCCGCTATGTCAAAGAACCTGGAGACCCAGGTTCGAACCCCAGCAGCGACAGAAAATTATTTGAATTAAAATAATTTTTCTGTACGGCCGTCACCTCTCTGCAGACAATGGCAAACCTCAGAGAGTATTCAAAATGCCATGTAAAGCTTCTTGAGAACGAGAGCATTCCGTTCATCGCCGTTCGGAGTGGGCGTTAAGCATGTAGGTCCGGTTCTCGGTCAATTGTGTACAATCTTAATAACACGCACAACACAATTGATCATAAGAAGCTAGGTCAAAGTCCTTTCATGGGCTGAAATGGCCAGTTATTTATTTTTTTTTATTTTATTTTACTCTTAGCCCACATTATAAACATCAGTACATCACATTTAAATACAGGTTATTTTAGAATTTCGGGGGGTTTATACCCCCCAAAGTCCCCCTGGATCCGCGCCTGATCTCGCCAAACTGGCGGTTTGAACAACCACTTTGGCGAGAGGAATTTTGTTTGGCGTGATGACGAAAAAGTGGCGGTTTCAAACTTTTTTTTGCGATATTTCGACAATAATTCTTAAAAAGAAGTCAAAATCCTTTTTTTACGTTATGCAACACTTCACAATGCAAAGATTTTTTCACATCTCTAATTCTTAATTTGCCGAGCAACAGTGCTACCACAACATAAAACCTAAAATCGCTTTTCACAGTTTCAATTTGTTCAGTTACAAATTTGTAGCCTTACAAAATAAATACATAAAATGCCAAAAAATCAGGAAGAAGTAAGAAAGTACAGAAAATATTGGGAGAATGCAAGTTGGGCTCAAGGTAAGAAGTTTTATATAGTATTAATTTAACAACAAATTACAACTCAACTAATTGAAGCGATGAGCAATGATAGCGCTTTCCTGCCAATTGATTAAATCGATTTCGGAATGAGTTTTTCAAATCAACTTTTATATTTTAATTTAACTGTAGACACTATTTCGAATTTAAAACTGTCTTGTTTTCAATATTTGCGCAAACTACTGCTTGAGTTGGCTATTCGGTTGCCAAAAAACATTGAAAATTTCAGAAAATTCAAGGTTGTGTGTCCTGCAAGATGCATCAATATTATTGAACATGGAAAATTTTCTTGTTTCTGAAATTTTTGATGGGTTTTGGGATCCGACAGTCTCCGCAAGCAAATATGAAAATCAATGGAATAAACTCCCTTTTGTTGATTAGAATAGTTATTTTCAAAACAACGTCCCAAGAACTGCTTTCAATTGCTGCTTTCTGGTTAAATATTTATAAATATGATGATAGAGTAGGCAACTGAAGTGGTAATTAAAATGCTTTTGATACCAACTAGTAATGCATGTGTAGAAAGAGTTTTTTCTATTATGAACAACATTAAAACTAAGAAAATAAAATGCAATTTGAGCTACTTCAGGCTCTCTTAAGAATATCAATTTATAGCAATAATTTTAAAACATGCTGTGAAAGTTTTGAGCTTACAAAAGAAATGTTAACACGTTGGTTGACTGCCGCGGCAATTTTCAGAAAACTGGGAAAAATGACAATTTGATTTTTTCACATTATATTACTAAAAACTCTATTTCTAGATCACAGGTATCATCAAAAAGCAAAATTATGTTTTTTTAGGAGAAAAAGGACCCTACGAATTATCTCGTAGTTGGTTTTTATCGATACTAGCACTGATATAACGGTTTTATGCGTAGCTACACAAAAATGACAGGTTTAGTGAGTACGAGATAAGGTAAAACACCCAGTCCTGAGCCCTCAGCCTATTCTGGGCCCCCCACTCATTAAACTGTCTCTAGCTAATAATTGTCTGGATGTCAGTTAAAACAGTAAATTTATAATTATTCGTCAAAATTCGTTCAGCTCGTTCAGCTATCATGCTGAGTATGAAATATTAAGTTGAAAGTGATTTTTAAAATAAAAAGACGTGCCTCGTGCTCTTACTCATTCAAGTGATTTGCTAAGCAATATCGACAAGGAGTTAACACACTTTAAACCTTCAGGTATGGACATTTTGTTATGATTTCTATAATAAGCTTTGGTTATAACAAAAGTTGAAAATTATTTATTGTTTATTTTCTAAATATTTCATTAAAAATATTCTCTGTCAAAGCAAAAAAATGGGGGCTTATATCTGGATAACTAAATTCAATGTTTCCAGTTATGAGCCATGGGGGCTCACAATTGGAGTATTACAGAAAAATAAAATATCCAAATGTGAGCCCGTGGAGCTCAAAGTGCGAAAACAGAAATTTTTATAAACATTCTTATTAACCCGTTAAGCCTGATTCTCTTATTAGATATTCAAAAACATTCACAATAAGAAAATTTAAACTCTTGATATTTGTTTACAATTATTGCCAGATTCTGCACTTGAACTTGCATACATTACATCCCGATTCCATGCATTAGCCCCCTTTTTTTTGCGGATGTTAGTCAGATTGACTCCACTCACTATTAAATTAACAATTTATTTTATACAAATTAATGACATTAAGTCCGGCGTGTCAATTCACGAAGTTTCAAGGAAATATAAAATTCTGCGCCCAATACTCGAAAACCGGATTCATTCATAACCGTTCCAATAAGGATCTACCTGGTCCTTTGCCGGGTTTAACATGCATCGAAGAGAGAAAAATAGTGAAATATATATCTGATAACTATGAAAGAGGTTTTCCAAGAAGAAAACATAAAGTTCAAAGAATTGTTAAAGAATTATTGAAAAAACGCGTGAAAATATGTTTAAAAATAATTTTCCTGGCGACAAATGGTATAGCGGTTTTCTTAACCGACATCCAAAAAATATCTATTCGAGTTTCTGAAGCTTTTGGAAAGCTTTTGGAAAAAGATTTAAGAGGCTGGTTCCATCGAATTCAAGCATACTTCGATGAAAAGTCCTATGCCCAAAAGGAGAACCAGTTTTATCTCCTAGAGGTGCACGTAAAATTTATGAAACAGATAAAGGAGCAGCTAAAGAGAGCATTACAGTTATGTTTTCATTTTCTGCTGATGCTTCGATAATTCCACCATGTTTGTTTTTGCTTATAAAAGAATACCCAAAGATATATTAGAATCAATACCTGAAGGAATAGTGTGAAAACTGATTTAGGCTGGATGACTTCGGATGCATTTATATACAATATAAAATAAGTCTTTTATCCAACACTGGTTTCAAATCAAATATTGTTTCCTGTAATTCTTTACGTATATGGTCATACAACGCATTTAACTTACAGTTCATCCAAGCTCTGAGAAGAATTGCAAATTGTTCTGATCTGCTTATACCGAAATACAACAAGAATTTTACAGCCAGCCGATGTGGCTATTTTCAGACCTCTTAAAATGGGGTGGTTAAAGGAACTGCAATGTTGGAGAATGCATAACATGGACCAATAGTTTACAAAGCATCATTTTGCAAAATTATTAAAAAACATTTTTGGTTCCTACATAAAAAATGAGACCATAACTAATGGTTTTCGTACCTGCGACCTGTATCCTTTCAATCTCAATGCAATCGATTACAGTTAATGCCTTGGAAAGTCAGGTTTGGATCGAACTGAAGTTCAGCACAAAGACACAAAAATGAATTTGTGGTTTATGATTTATATATAATATTATTTTTTATTTATATATTGTTAACGTTTTGAATATTATTTTTTCATAAAATAATTAAAATAATAAAGTTCTTATTGGAAAAACCAGATGGCTCATAACTGGGCAAAAGGTGGCTCAAGATTGGAAATCGGGGGCTCATAACTGGGATTCGGTTCATTTTTTAATACATCATTATTTTTAAATATCTAATTGGCATTCAAACAAATTTAATCAATTTATTATTCTTAAATGAACGCGTAATTTAACACTAAAACGCTGCCAAACATGCTAAAAATAACAAAGTTATCATTCTTCTAAGTAAAAAATTCTCTTAAGGGGGCTCAGGACTGGGTGTTTTACCCTAACTCGTAGTTGGCTCCCTAGAAAGGAACGCAATCTACAAGTTATCTCGTAGTCGGCAGGCAACGTGTTAAAACGTTTTAACTCTAAAATTATGTACCCAAAACCAGAAGACTCTGAACTTGAAGACAGTGAAGAATTGGACCTGCGTACAAATTGATAAAAACCAGTAATATTTTTTTAGACGTTGTTATAGATGTGGTATTTTCTATACTTAGTTTTTACTTTACTTTACTTTTTTTATATCGTTTATAACTACATATAGTTTAAACTGCAATTTCTAGTCATATATACAAATATAATAAATATATTTACAACATTATATATTTATTATGGTTTTATTTATTTGTTTTTAAAGTTACAAAAAAAAAAATTTTTTTTTGGCGGTTTTTGGCGGTCTAGGTATCGACAAATGGCGATCAAAGAGTATAAAAAACTGGCAACCCTGACACTGCTTTAAAGTTAAACTGTTTTCTCAACTCATTCCACGAACTTCGTAAACAGACTCGAAAATAAACGGTTTGTAGGCAAAATAATAGCTTTTTCCCTACATTTCAAGTTTCTACATTTCAAGTTTTCTACATATCAAGTTTCTTCAGTTCAAGTTTTCTACATTTGGCGACTTGATTTTTGCTGCCTATGATTCGCGCAAACTTGTTGTTTGCCTGCTTCGACTTGCAGGGAGTTGAAAAATTAAGTTCACTTGAAAATCAGGACCCCTTATAGAAGATATCTCTTAGAAAATATAAAGAAATTAACTCCTTATAAGTTAATTTTGAGCCAAGTAAACTATTTTGAAAACCATGTTTTTCATTGTGTACCCTGCCACATTATATCAATTGGGCCTTTGTGCCGCAGAAGTGTTTGATCATTAAATTAAAAATGCAATTTTAAGACTTAAACTTGTTGGTACACTAGGAGTTCTTCTTTTTTTTTTTTTTAAGGGAATAGTTCATGCAACTCAGCTTCCTGACATACGAAGCGCCATATCGAATAGCGGCAATAATAGTTAAAAAATATCTCCTAAAAACATTGTTATGGCAATACTTGAGTAGCCAGCCTAAGAGCATGTTATTTTTTATGGTACCAGACAAGTTTGAGGGAATTAGAAAGAACGTTGTTAGTGTGCGATAAGATATTGAAAAATTTTATTGTTTGCGACTGGCGCGCCATGATGCCATCATGGCTAAGTTCTCTCTGCTAGTTCATTTGTTCGTTTCCCCATTCATTCGTTGGTGGTATGTTCAAATTTGTTACCAATTTGTTGGCAGCACCGAACACAAACGGTGATTTTATTTCATAGATAATTCGCTTAAATTATGGCGCATCTTGTATTGATGTCAAAAAGAAATAAAAAAAAAAAGTTAAAAGAATTATACCCAAAGGCGACCTACAGCGTAGTGGATGGTGGTTGCTGGAGAGGATGATGATGATGATGATGATGGTGATGGTGATGGTGTAGCATCAAGCTCAATCGGTAGTATATTTGACGTCGAACACAAATCGATATTATCGACAATTGCAATAAATTATGATGAATTGAGTTGCTTGTATCGGTGTTGTTTGTTTATGAAATGCTGTACTTAAAACGCTTAGAGGGATATTGTTTTTTTTACCTATGCCTAAGGAAGTTACCTTAAGCAGGTTTAGCACTTTATATTTGCTTTGGAATTTTAATTAAATCTTTCAACAAGCGACAATCATAAATGTACCAAATATCCCCTCACATAATTTGATAATAAATGATGTAAATTTCTTCTCCATTAACTTTTGCTAATTTATTAATTTAATAAACTTTAGCACTGTAAGTAATCGTATTCGCCACGCACACTTGTGCCCAAGTACTGTCGAGTAAAAACTTGAAAACTACCTGTTCAACCCACCAGCAACCAATACACCCTAGTACACAAAAACGCCTTTAGTTACGCCCAAATCGAAAAAAATACGCACAATATAAAGAAAAAATTCAAGCGGAAGCGGAAATTCCTGCTTTTATCTGCACTTCCTAACATAGCGCACATAAAAAAAAAAACTATGCAGGTCCATATCGAGGGTTGCTGCTGCTGGTCACATAAAACCAAATGCTTCACGCAAACGACCACGACCAAGAGACAATAAAGTTGGTGACGCGTTGACTTCTTGCTACTACTACTACTACTATTACTACTACTGCTGCTGCCGCTGCTGCTGATGATGAGCCGTGTTGATGACTATGAAGAATTTCAATTTCCAACGCAGCTACAGACAGACAGACGAAGAGACGGACAGTCAGCGTACGGATGAGCATGATATGGCAAGAAGCTTGAAATGTATGCGCCGCGACTTAATGAAGTCAAAATCAAGGTATAAGGCTTTGAATGACTGAAGCACACCCTGTTAGCAATCAAAAAGTGTCAAAGTGACATTAAGCCATGCATGTGTATGTGTGTGCATATGAGTGTTCTGTGTGTTCGTGTGTGTGTGGCTGACTGCCATAACGTGGTGCCTGGTGTCTTCGCTTCGCTTGGCGTTTTATGACCAAGCAGCCAACTCAAGTTAATGAATTTTCCAAGTGAATGACTTGTTAGTTCGTTGCTTCTTTGCTTGGTTGTTGGTATAAGTTGGCTGCTTGCTGCTTCATTCAATTTGTCAATCTTCTGCAAGACCATTTCTCGCCTTTAGGTGTTATTTGGGTGTTACGAGCTCTTTTGTCAAAACGATTTTAATGTGCTTTATTGTCCAGAGAAGGCGTTGCTAAATATGCTGGGCATGTTTTTTAATTAACTTTAGGTAGCCAAAATAGCTACCTATAAATATAAATGAGTTTCGAGGATATCAAGTTTGGAGTATGGTGATGGTGATGTTTCCATGCCAGTTTATTTCTTTTCTATTTTAGTTGGTTGAAAATGCTTTAAAATCGTAAGTTTAGTTTTGACTAGATGCTACTCTGTAGGAAAGAATTTTCTTAAATATCTCTTTCCGCTTCCAACACTAACTGGTTGGGCTCATAAAACTTATGGCCCAAACATGATTTTTTACCATGCAAGAATATATTTTTAAAGATTTTAAGCAAATTTCCGTTTTGTCAAAACTTTTTTTATTGCCTATTCTGATGTTATATTGTCATGGCTTAATATGATCCAACCAGCGTAGCCGCTTGACCATATCTACAAAAGCTAAGCATCGTGGCAGGGTCACTTTATTTTTGTTCGGCTTCATGCAGGATTTGTGAAAATAGAGAAAAAAAGTATGTGTGCATTTTAAAGCATATCGATTATCATATTCTGGCTCCTCCACCCCAAAATGCAACAATTTTCCAATAATTTCACTCTTTGTTACAAATAAAATATGCAAAAAAAAAAACAAAAATATATTTATTTGATTTGAACTTATTTTAGGTTTGTTTTTTTAACCAGATACAAACTTAGTCTCTACAGAGATTTCTTACAAATTCCTGAAAAGAGTCGTTTCATGTGCCGCTCATGTACCGTTCCTCCACTTCTTTCCCACCAAATTAAAATTGAAATAAAATAAATAAATAACCTGGCTATTTCAGTCCTTGAAAGGACTTTGACCGAACTTCTCATGGTCAAATTGTGTTGTGCGTTTTATTAAATGTTTGAAAACAATTGATCGAGAACTGGACCTACTAGTTTTATGCCGACTCCGAACGACTAATGTGCATGTTCTCAAGAAGCTTTACATGGCATTATTTACTCTCTGAGGTTTGCCATTGTCTGCAGAGAGGTGACCACCCATAATCTTAAAATTTACAAAACTTCAAAAATCTCAAAGAATTAATCTTATAAACGCTTTACCATCTGAGATACATGTAAGTTATGTGTGAAAGAGTTTTTAACCATGAAAAGATCTGCACTAATAAACACCACGGATTTTAATTATTTACCCATTTAGTCAAGTCTGATTTGGTTCGAAATGTTGTCATAGAAATGTTGGAAGGAAAAGGCAGTCAAGTAAATTACACAATGTGTCAAATAATATCCCAGACAGGCTCTAGAAAACATAATTAAAACACAATCTCTGCTTATTTTTCAGTAAAATATTCTCCTTCGGATTCAATACACTTGTTACAGCGATTCAAGAGTAATTCGAATGCCTGCTCTAGCTCATTTTGTGGGATTGCCTTCAGTGCCCGTGTCATAGCCAGAGTTGCCAGAAAACCAATTTCCAAATCGTCCGAAACCTTTTCTAAGATTGTCTTTTTGATGCCAAAATCGTAATTTCCATGATTGATTAAAATATATTTAAAACAAAATTAAAAATAAAAATTGGAATTAAGTTTAATTTTTAACCGACTTCAAAAAGGAGGAGGTTCTCAAGTTCGTTGGTTTGTTTGTTTTTTTTTTTTTAAATGTATGTACATCAGAGACCTGCAATTATTCATGTTTTGGAGTCATTGGTTGACTAACACAAGAATGAGTGTTAGTGGATTTAAGTCAAAGAAGAATTTGCACTCATATCCACTTATAGTCGTTCGCTCACTTCACACAAAGCAACAAAGAATAAGTTATCTGCTGATATGAACCGGTGCAGTGCTCAACTCTCTCATTGACTCAATGTATTTATTTTGCATACCGTAATGACTCACAACACCAATAAACACCATGAGTTTAGTGCAATGACTTAAGTACTTGGAATCATTTTAAGTTCAGCTTTCTTGTTATTTGAATTTTTTTGAAACAAACTATCGCCTTGATTCTTGTTGTCACCTCACCTAAGTGAGTGTGACGTGTCTCACTGTGACGCTAAATTCGTACTCTTGTTCTCACCTCACCTAAATGAGTGTGACTTGTTTCACTGTGACAAAAATTCGTATTCTTGTTGTCACTTGTCGTTGAATTTAAGTGTCATTTTACTCGCGTAAATTTTTTAAGTGAGAACCAAAAAGGTTTGTTATAAAATATGTTTAATTTTGGTTTTGTTTATGAAATTAACTTGAAATACCATAGATTTATTTCCGTTTAGAGTGAAGATAACCACAAGAAAGCAATTTGAGGCGATGGTGAGTTTTATAACAAAAAATTCATCTATCGATAAAGGCTTTATATATACAGAAAGCGGCAAAACGGCTTCCGATGGAAAGTGGCAAAAATTGGCCACTAAAATAAATAGCTTGGGTCCGACTATAAAAAAGGATGCAGGATGGTAAAAAGTAAGTAATACAGTCGTGCATATGAAGACGACGATTTAATTGTACAATTTTATTTGATTTAGGTTTGGAATGACTACAAGCTCAATCTAAGAAAGAAGTTGAGGCACAACAAGAAAGAGTAAAACTCTACCGGTGGCGGCCATTTCCGTTTGGCTCACCTGGACGCCCTAGAAGAAGTCTAAAAAATTTTTTGTCTTTGCATAAAGTCGCGCAGTGCGATGCGCCAACATATGGCGTTGATGATGAGGTGGAATTACGCTCCATCCGGTAACTTCAACGGGTTAGAGGCGTCCCTTAGCTTTAATCTTTTTAATTTTAAATTCGCACCATCATTGCTGTCTTCACTATTAGTATCCGTAAACCAGAACTCGAATGAACTCATGTTAATTTTAATAAATAATACTTAAATAATTGCTTTTTATTTTTTTTTACTTTAAAATTGATATTGATGCTAAAAAAATAAAAAGTCGACGCAATAAACACGACTTGCGATTTCATTTCCACATGTTCCTCACGCTCACTTCACATGACAACTAGAATACCACAATTCAAGTGACGTGAGACGTGTGTGAGACTACTCACATATGTGAGGTGACAACAAGAATCAAGCCGTATAATTGTTTTGCAAAAAGCATAAGGCACAATACAAAATAATACTCAACTCATTCATTTTCTCTCACGAAAAAGTTAACAAATCAGCAAAAAGAATAAGCAAAGGCAAAACACAAAATAATACTCAACCCATACTTATTTTCCTCTCACATAAACAAGTGAGTCACATAAGATGATTAACCCAGAACCAATAGAGTAATAATTTGTCGATGAGTATTTTTGGTATTTTTGGTATGAGTATTTTTGGGTTTTGGTGGGAATGAGTCAAAGTATTTTGTTGAGTTGGTATAAGTACACACTTGCACCAATAATCATGGCTCATGACCGGGTATGGGCAGAGAGCGCTCCGGGAGCGTTGAGCGTAAGAATTGAGAGCAAAAGCTTATGTAGCAACACAAAAGGCAACAACAAATCAAAGACAAAAGAGAAACACAGAAACAGTACAGAAGCTTTAAATGTAGTGGTTCCCATACCCGCTCATGACTTAAGTATAATAATTTCCTTAGTACTCATTGCAGATCTCTGATGTACATTAGAGTGGAACGAACTGTATGGAAGCAACAAATCTTCATGGGCTTCATATATTTTTGAAAACTACGCTTAAAAAAATTAATTTCTTCATCTTTAGTTTTTTTTCTGCGACATAACTTTTGACTGCGCCCAACGGTTTATATATTTCATTGCCAGACTTTTTTTTCTGAAATCCAAAAAAAATTAAGAGCTAATTTTTTTGATGCAAACCTCTTCATTTATTCATTATTAACAACTTGTTATGTATGCGCTAGGAGATATTTAGGTTCAAAAAGCACCAAAATCTGTCATTTGCTTATATCTCCGCTCTGCTCAAAGTTAATATGAAATTTCTACTTTGCGTTATTCAAACATATCTAGTCGCATAGCGTGGAAACTGTTTGTTTTATGTTAAAACTGTTTAGGGCATTCTTGTAGAGAATTATCTGATCTACAATTTTGTTCTGAGCATATTTTCTGTCATACAAAGAGGAGCCGAGATATAAGCGAATGACCGATTTCGTCAATCTTTGATCCTGCATATCTCCTAGCGCATACATGGTATCATAGGGATCTCTTGACAAGTTATCATTTATGCGTTAATGAAGAGGTTTGCATCAAAAAATTAGGAACTAATTTTCAAACTAAACTTTGGACTTAAAAAAAAGAAGTCTGGCATGAAATATATAAACCCTCGGCCGCAGTCAAAAGCTATGTCGCAGAAAAAAACTAAAGATGCAGAAAATAGAAAGCCTATAAGGTTAAAAATTCGTTCCACTCTAATGTTCATCGATAACTCTTAAAGCACTTGCCCGATTTTCCTAATTTTTTGCCAACAGATAGATATCATTAACCCGGGAGTCCTTTTTTAAAAAAGTGGGCTATACTCAACAAAGGGGAGTGTCACTATTAGAAAAAATTGTATTTCAGTTAATATTGAGACTAGAGTACTGAAATGTTCAGTAAAAATACCGGGGTAGGTACAATTATTACAAATAACGGTCTATAAAGTGAGCGTTATTTAGCAAAGGGGTGTGGCAATTTTATAAAAACTCTGTATATCGAATAATATTGATACTAGAGTACTGAAATTTAATACATAGGTAGGCACAGTTACCAAAAATTAGGGTAAAAAAGTGGGCGTTATTCAACAAAGGGGTGTGGCAATATCATAAAAATACTATATATCAGTTAATATTGACACTAGAGTACTAATATTTGGTATGCAGGTAGATAAGTAGGAAGAATCATTACAAAAGTGGGCGGGATTGTACATAGGGTGTGGCACTTTGAGGAAAGTACTATATATCGGTTAATATTGATACTTGGGAACTGAAGTTTGGCACAGGGCTAGGTAGAATCATTATAAAGTACGGTAAATAATGTGGCGTCCATGGCGTAGTTGGTTAAAGTGCGTGGCCGCTATGTCAACGAACTTTGGAGACCCAGGTTCGAACCCCAGCAGAGACAGAAAATTATTTGAATTAAAATAATTTTTCTGTACGGCCGCTACCTCTCTGCAGACAATGGCAAACCTCAGGGAGTAATCAAAATGCCATGTAAAGCTTCTTGAGAACGAGAACATTCCGTTCATCGCCGTTCGGAGTCGGCGTTAAACATGTTGGTCCAGTTTTCGGTAAATTGTGTACAAACTTAATAACACGCACACCACAATTGATCATAAGAAGCTAGGTCAAAGTCCTTTCAAGAGCTGAAATGGCCAGTTATTTTTTTTTTTTTTTTTGGAGAATGATTTCCGTAGTCATTCATCTGTAAGAAAGTCTGTTGGTCCAAGTTGATAGAGCTGATAGATGGATCAGATGAGGAGCTGTTCTTGAGGAACATTTTTAAACTTTTCACTGGTCCGGAGCTGTCATGAGGCTCAATTGAAAGTAGCATGTTACGAAATCCGACCAAAGACTTAAAAATTGCTACGACGAGCAGTCGGCGGCCCCTAACTTAGGTCCGGCTAACAGATTGGGATAGACTTTCAGGTAGCATAGTGGTGGTTGTGCTTTACTATCCCTATCGTTTTTTTATTTGGAGCTCTTTGCTGTGATTTCCCAGTCTGTGCCGTATAGCCTCAAATTTGCGAAAAACTCAGCATATCCCTGATACACAAGGGAATTAAGAAAGCTTCGCAACTATAGGAACAGAGCCTGGAAGAAATATGTCTGTAACTTGGACCCAAATGACCTGGAAACGTACAAACGTTTGTTTCTGGAATTTGAAAATCAGTCAGCTGCACTATATCACGAGTATTTAGATAATATTAAGCTGAGAATATTGTCTGATCCAAAGAGATTCTGGGGATTCATTAATACTAAGAAGAAATCTGACGGATTTCCTGCATCTTTTAAGACCCAAAATGGATTTACAGACGATCCTGTCATAATAAGTGGCCTATTTGCCAATCTTTTTAAAGAATCATTTTGTTCAGATTCTTTTCATCCAGATGTGGAGTATTTTGAATATATGAATTCTACACCCAGCGTATCTTTGGACTCTTTTTTCTTTACCTCAGAGGATATTTTAAAATATATTGATTCGATCGATGAAGATTTTAGCGCTGGACCCGAGGAATCCCAGCTGCAGTGTTAAACCAATGTGGTTCAATTTTGTGTCAACCACTCTCTTTGTTATTTAATAAATCTATAATCGAAAGTTATTTTCCACTGTTTTGGAAAAAATCATTTATCAGTCCTATTTATAAGAATGGTTGCAGGAATGATGTTAATAACTACAGGCCCATTGCTAAACTGTCATCGATTCCGAAACTTTTTGAGCGAATCGTGTATAATCGGGTAAAAACTCACTGCCGTGAAGTCATAACAACTCGTCAGCATGGTTTTGTTAATGTCAGATCTACGGTATCTAATCTACTCGATTTTGCAACGTTCTGTTTAAACACCATTGAATCTGGTTGCCAGGTGGACTGCATCTACACTGATTTCAGAAAAGCATTTGATAAGTTACCACACAATTTATTTCTATTTAAACTTAAGTCCATTGGATTTCCACAATATTTTGTAAACTGGATTAAATCGTATTTGACAGAGCGATCTTATCAAATACGATTCCGAGGGGTTTTATCTACTGAGTTTATTGCGTTATCTGGTGTTCCTCAAGGAAGTCACCTAGGTCCACTTCTGTTTATTTTAGCCATTAATGATGTGACCCATATCATTAAAAACTCTCATCTGCTTATTTATGCGGATGATATGAAAATATACAGAAAAATAAATTCTCAAGACAATTCAGCCCTACTCCAGTCCGATCTGAAATCTTTTGAAGTTTGGTGTTCTGAAAATAATATGTTTCTTAATCCAGATAAATGCCAGATAAACTATGACCTTTTCGCGATAAAGGAATAATTTAGTTTTTGATTATAAAATAAAAGATACTGCTTTATGTCGTGTGGATATCGTTAAAGATGTGGGAATATGTATGGATTCTAAGCTTTCCTTTGACATTCATATTGATAACATTTGTAAAAAAGCATCTTCTATGCATGGATTTATTAAACGCTGGGCCAAAGAATTTAATAGCATGATTACGACTACAACGTTGTATTATGCAAATATGCGTCCTCACTTGGAGTACGCAAGTCAAGTTTGGTCTCCAAGTTACAATGTGAATGTTGATCGAATAGAGAGAATCCAAAAATGCTTTGTTCGGTTTGCCCTAAGGGACTTAAGTGGATTTGACATTTTTAACCTTCCTCCTTATGAGGATCGCTAAAACTTTTAAAAATGCAATCATTGAGTGAGCGAAGGAAATCTGCAGATATCGTCTATTTGCACCAACTCATCACCGGTGTATTCGATTCTCCAGAACTTCTTTCTCTTATAAATTTTAACTCTAATCGTAGAACCAGTAGAAATGCTAACAATTTAATTTACTTACCATTTAGTAGAACAAATTATATGTTAACTGCTCCATTAAACCGTATGAGTAAATTAGTTAACAATTGTAGCTTTTTTGATGTTAACTTGTCTAAAGGTCAACTCAAGAGTAGATTAAAAACTATTGTGCAATTGCATGGTTATGTTTTTGCATGGTTAGTCGTGATGATTGTCCTTGTCCTTGAGCCCAACCATATTTTGGTAGGTAAATTTTTCTCACATTAGCTTATTTTGAGCCACTAATATCAATATCGTTGAAAATTTCAAAGATTTTTGGGTTGTGACTTTGAATGCGTTAATGAGGAGAATGTGCGAAAAAGCTGTAGCAGCTAAACTCGATTGTTATTGCATGAAAAATCGTAAGCAGAGCTATCCAGCTCGATGTGGAGTTACATTTTCCAACCGGTTGTTGTACACAAAAGTACGGTAGGGATATTAGATAGGCCTCCACCCCAACCAAGGGTTGCAACGTTTCATCACAACATAGAGCCAATTTGGTACTTTTGAATACTCACAGGGGCGCAGGCCGACGCAATGTTTTGGTTCCGTGCTTGGAGCACCGTAGAATTAAGCCGTCAAAGCAGGTGTCTATGTTAAACACATTTGGATTTTTTTGGTTCACCGGGTATTTCCATTCAGAAAAGCTGTTTTGATATTGATGCGGGTTTGATGAGTTAACAACACCATATTTTTTCGACAATTTTTTCAAGATAGAGTGGCGGATTTTTTTTTTATATAATTATGTGGAATGAAGCCTGGGCTTAAAGTTTTCAAATAAAAATTTTCCAATAACTGCACAAGTTTACTAAAAATGAATTGTCACTAAAAAGTCTCAATAAAATAAAAACGGTTGTCTGTATTGATTTTTTTTTTTTAATTATCTCTATTTACCTTTAAGCTCAGTTATGACTCTTCACTGTTTTCACTTCTTGGTGGCTCTGGACCCAACTCAGCATAAATGCAACTCAAGCTACTACAGCCCGAACCCATTGGTAACAAACGAACGAACATCGGTGAGAGATATAATTACCACCTTAAAGAACACGATGGTGGTTTTTCGCGGTCTTTGATGTTTTGCCGCCGAAGACAACTACAACAGCAACAGCAGCAGTAACAACAACAGCAACCATATCAACAACAGCAACAACAACAACATTAAAACCACGACAGCGACAATAACGATGAAAAAAAGCACAACTTAATGCGGCGGCGCGAGCCGCTTGGCTCCTACCTTTGTGTAGATATGCACGTTGTCGTTGTTGTTGTTGCTGTTTTGTCGTTATTAACAACAGCATTTATACAAATTGTCCGTCTGTCTGTCCATTCATCGCTCTTTGCATCGTTCTCTTGTTCTTCCAATCTGTCGATTTTTAACGCGAAACTGACATTAATGGCCCCAAACTAGGTAATGAGAGGCAAAGTCGTGATAGCAACAACTGGCAGTCAAGTTATGAGCTGTGCCGCATTTTCCTCCAGTGTGGCAACACTTTTTGAGCCACGACAGAGCTTAACAACAAGTTGTGGCTCTCGTCCATGCTTGGCTGCCAGGGATGCAAAGTTTACTTTTCTTGATTCCCCGCCTTTCCTAACCGAATTCCCCGATTATGAATAGAAAAACAGTTACGAAAATCCTCAAAATATGTTTTTTGAAGCTTTATTCGAGAATCGAAACACCTACACGATCGAATGCACGAAGTTCTCTCAATCAGTTGGCGCGGAAACTTCAAGCTGGGTTGTTCGCGCCACTTGGTTGTGTGTTTTGCACTGCACGAAATATTTGAGGCATATGAAAATACGTTATTTGCAGAGTTATAATAATAATAATGATAATAATAGTTACAATGATAATGATAGTGATAATGATAATGATACTGATAAAGATAATGATGATGACAATGCTAATTATAACACAATTCTTGCTTAATACTTCACAACAATTTTTGTCAGTGCAGAGAGTGAGAGAGCTACTAACACAAGTACAAAAGTTGAAAATTGAAGTAGTATGCGTGTGAACACCACTGCTTTAAAGTTACGGTTGTAATCGTGATCTGTGACAGATGGACAGCAGACGAAAATCGAACATGGTCAAAGTCATCGATACATTTAGAGGTGAGTAAAATGGAGTGATATTGAGGTGATGGTTGTAAACAGAAAAAAAAATGAAAAATTGGATTTTTTTCAAGAGTGTACAAATTTTTTAATAAGGCTTTTCTAAAAATTGTGTCTCATTCATCCTGGAGATATTTTCAATATTAAATTAAATTTTTATTTTTTTTTTGGCTTAGGTCAACCTATCAGGCAGCAGATTGCTCTCAGAGCAAGAAAATAACTTCTGCGGCAATTGTGGTAACTAGCGCCATCTTTGTTTTTAACAAAAAAAAAAAAACAATTTTTAAAAAGTGATTGGCATTTTTTAATAAACCTGAAAATTTCAAAATTCTAAGTAAAGTTTTTCTGCCTTAAACCATCACCTCAATATCACTCCATTATACTCACCTCTTAATGTATCGTCAGCCTTAAATCGACTCAGGTGGGGAAAACCACCAATATTACAAATAAAAAATTTTACTAAAATAAATTAAAAACATTCTTTTTGTTTTTTTTTTTTAAATGCTATTGGAAGTAAAAGTGAACTAGATATTAAAAAATAAAAATTCTAGCAACTTGGCACCCCTGTTGGCTGATCAATTCAAGCGACGCAGTTAAGAAACTATTTTTTATTTTTATTTTCATCTCGCTCTTATTCTCGCTCAGTCATAGTGATTTCCCAACCCAAAGAGAGGACGATCCATGTTATTAATGCTTTTTTTATCTGTTGGAATTATAATTACGCGCATGCGTCATGTAAATTACGCTAGTTGTTGAAATTTTGCATTGTGTTTAAGTGCAATTAAATTAGCGTGGAGGACGGTTAATATTTTAAGTGATGCAAAATGAGTGGCTTGCGTTTTAGTAAATGAGTAAAAAACACTGATCGAAATTATCATCTGCGGGATAGTAAAATAATGATACAAATAAAATTATAAAGCTACATATATTTGCATTGGATAGCATTTTCCAACGTTGGTTGTGGAGTTCATATTTGCGCAGTTATGGAAAGTAACAGTTTCGAGTCTATACAATCTATTATAATTAGTTATTTTTTTTTATATTATCTGAGCCATGCTTTTTCTATTAAAACCACATTAACACATAAAATACACGATGCACAAACTATAGGGTGTTTAAAAAATACAGGCTATTTTAAATCACTCACCGGAAGTACTTAATTTTCAACAGCAGTCAAAAGCACTCAATAAATAAACCAAACAACACAAATTGGCCATTTCAGCTCTTGAAAGGACTTTAACCGAGCTTCTTGTCCTTTGTGTTGTGCGTATTATTAAATGTTTGCACACAAACGATCGAGAACTGGACCTACTAGTTTTTATGCCGACTCCGAACGGCTAATGTCTCAAGAATCCTTACATGGCAGAACATATGTCACATGTTCAGCTCAAGCGTATTATCGGACACAAAGAGTACGTAATAAAAGATCCAGTTTTCCGAGGCCTTGTTGGCAATTTTTTGCTCTAATTTACCAATGGCTCAGATGATATTCACCTAAAGGGCATTGATCGTTTCTATATTATCCATATCATAACGAAATTGAATTATACCACACAGGAAACAGACTAACGGGGTCAAATCACATCTTGGTCTCTTATTGAAGATGCTTACAAATAAGAATCTATGGAATAATTGAACTCTTTAAGTCAGAATGACCTAGAGAAGGATATTTCATGATACTTTCATATATTAAGTTTTAATTTTTTTATCTAAAACCAGCCCATAGCTAGATTGAAATTAGCTTTGCTGATACATTGCTTATCTCATAGTTTGCTTATCCCTCTTAAGTTTCCCTCATTGAGAGAACAATTGAAAATGTTTTTAGAAAGACTCGAACAGAACTTAAGGGTTCTACATTGAGAAACTGAAGCGAGAGATGTTGCCATATTAAATAAAAATATTCAAGTCGAAATTTAGAAGCTTTAATGTTATGACAACATTTTAAAATTTTTTATTTTCTTTTTTTTTTATTTATTGTGTTCTTGAAATCGATTTTTTTATATTAAACTACACAGATTTGACAGACTACATCGGATGGATATTTAATCATTCTTTTCACTATTTAGCCTGGTTGTTCAAACTTTAGTAGATTTGAATGACTTTACTCTTTACACAGCCTATATTTTATAATTCAAAATTTTTCATATTTTGCTAATTCACGTACTAAAGTAGCTACTTCCAGGCAGAGGCCGAATTCAAAATGCCGCCCCAACAAAAAATTAAAAGAAAAAATAATAAAGAAAAAATAATAAACGGACTATTTTAATCCAAACAATAAGAAACTAAATGTACTAGGAAAAACTATTATTTTCTAAAAATTTGCCCTCCTGAGCCCGGGCCCACTTGGACCATATGGTAAACCCTATTTACTCAGAAAGGTCACACAACTTTGACATGATTCAGAAAATGCATTTTATTTTGCAGATAAAGATACATACAGTGATATAATAAGAAATTAATAGAAAAAATGATAGAAACAACAGACTTATACCTAAAACGCAATACTGCATTGGGTCGGTCGGTGTAAAAATTTTACGATATAAGCTGTCAAAATGGACGACCTCAAATTTTGCAAAACTCAATGTTGCGTTGACAAATCGTGTGTCTGTCATTTTGATGATGCCAATAAAAGGAGCTTTACAAAAAATCGCACAAAAATTAAAAGATATTGTAATAAAGTCATTAAATTACATATTTTAGAAAGCTAATATCTTTTTTTTAAAGTTTAGTATATCTGCGAAATAATGAAAAATGTCAATGTATTATATATGAAAATTCGGACCAGAGGCTTCAAAATAAATTAACACTTTCCAATTTAATGATAAAAAGTTAAACTAAATTAAAAATTAAAATGAAATTTCCGGAAACACAATTTCAAAATGTTTCATTGATTAATCCATACTTTCATACAGATATATGTTCTATATATATGGGTCAATTGCATACAAAACGCTCTTTTTTGTCCCCGCCCTTTTAACTCTGTTTTTAGGTAGAAACAAAAAGAAAAAAACAAATTAAAAATGATAAAGTGATCACTGGAGAATATTTATTAACAAAAGATATTTTTCAGAATCCTAAAATTGTTTGCATATTCGTTTTGAAGAATATTATATTGCTCTCTCGAACTCGCTTAATACAAAAACATGTGTCAACAGTTACACTTTTTGATGAAAAACGTGAAAAAAAAGTTGAAAACAATGCAAAAAAATAACAAATAATAACTGTTTTCTAATGGTAGCATTTATTTCTTATGTTTTATTTTGTTGTTATTCTCAAAACATTGTCATCGCGCATGTGGCTTTCGATTTACATTTAGTCCCCAAACATTGTATTGAACGTCACTTTTTTCTTACACTTCGTTAGTTTTAATCTAGGAGAGGTATAGATGACAAGTTTTAAGGATGTGCAGAGATTAGTTCTCATGAAATTCTAAAAACTAAGACGATTAAATAATATTAAAGTACATTTTTTGTGTTTTCTCAGTTCATCATGATAAGTATGTGTAAAAATGTATTGATGTCTTTTTGGAGAAAAATTTTAATTTTTTATTTTTGGTAAAAAATTATTATTACTGTAACTGAAATGGCGATTTTTGCAAAAGCTGATTTAACTTATTAAATAACTTAACAAGCATCACAGTAAGCTTTAATTAACAACATTTTTCAAATTTTTAGTGATTTTTCCCGTATATCTGCTGTGTGACGTTCAATACAAAAATCGTATAAAAACCATAGAAAAAATGATTTTTTTGCAGGGCCTAAAAACAACTTTGAATTCTCCATTATTTTTCACTTAATTTGACCACTCTAACGGGATAATTTAAAAAACTTTAAAAATAACACATGAAAACCTCTTTGTGTACGTTTTTTTTTGCAATTGACCCATATATATTTTTTTTCATAATGTGAAGTTTGATGTCATTATTTTTCTTGTTTTTGTCAAAATTACTGTTATTTATTATTACTATTACGTGGCGTCCGTGGCGTAGTTGGTTAAAGTGCGTGGCTGCTATGTCAACGAACCTGGAGACCCGGGTTCGAACCCCAGCAGCGACAGAAAATTATTTGAATTAAAATAATTTTTCTGTACGGCCGTCACCTCTCTGCAGCCAATGGCAAACCTCAGAGAGTAATCAAAATGCCAAGTAAAGCTTCTTGAGAACAAGAACATTCTGTTCAGCGCCGTTCGGAGTCGGCGTTAAACATGTAGGTCCGGTTCTCGGTCAATTGTGTACAAACTTAATAACACGCACAACACAATTGATCATAAGAAGCTAGGTCAAAGTCATTTCAAGGGGTGAAATGGCCAGTTATTTATTTTTTTTTTTTTTTATTATTATTATTTTATTATTCTTTAAGTAATTTCCGGTTCACGGTTATTTACAGTAAGTTTTTGTTTTTAATTGCTAATGAAAATTTGCAGTATAAATATTTAATTTTAATATGAGGAAATCACTCCTCGAATTTTCTAATTATTTGGCAGAGGCGGCCGTGGCGCAGTGGGTAGATTGCATAACCAATACGCCAGAGAACCCTGGTTCAATTTCATCTGACACAGACAATTTTTTCAATTTTTCTGTATTTATTAATTGACATTTTGTTATCTACAAAATTAAATTTGTATATACAAAACTAGCTAGCAGCAATCAATTTGCATGTACTATTATTTTTCCAAAGTAAAAATACAACGTTTCCTTGTGTGTTATATTATTCAATCACCATCCTCAACCAACCTCATTAAAATATCTAGTTGCCCACTATATAAATTTACCATTTGGCATGAATACCCTTATTATATTATTTTTAATATATGTACTTAAAATGGATAAATTTTAATAGGATATATAATTGAATAATATTAATATCATGCTAAATTCATCAAAATCCTTATTATACTACTTAAGCAGCATGTTAATTTAAAAAATTTTATCAATTTAAAAAAAAAAGTCGCATCAACTATAACTTCCCACGATTCATCCAACAACACCCACATATTAGCATTTCTCAACGAAAATGCAACCCTGTGTTGGTATGGAATGTCATACGCACGAGCTAGTTAAGAATTTCTCTACTCATTGCGTTGATCGTACTTTACCCCTACAATTTATATTTACGGGATGAGGTTGACGCAAAGTATGAAGTCGTATTTAGTGTTGCTTCATAAGAACTCGTTGTTTCTAGCCTAGCTGTGAACACACGGCCGACCTAACGCAATATTGCGTTTTAACCATTATAACTAACATACTTATACTATCTTCTTAAAATTTACCAATTTTATACTGTAAACTAGTTTAACTTTAATATTTTGTTGTGGCACCAAAGTTTTTAGAACTTGGTGCGAATGGAATCCATCAGTTAGTCACAAATTGAGGGATCAAGAGCGTACCACTCATCCTGCACTTTTTTACACAATTCTTCTCAGTTTTTGAATTTATAGCCAGCTATTTTCTTCTTTAAGATCTCTCACAGATGTTCAATTGATTAAGGTCTGGTGACTGCGATTCTAATAAATTAATGCCATTCTAATAAATTCAAAATACTTTACTAAAAATTTAAAGTTTATTATGAATGTCCAGAAGTGCCGAATGCTTTAGATGTTCTGGAATCATATTACATGAAAGGTATGTTTTAAACCGACGGGGAGCTCTAAAAGATCGCTCATAAGAGACTGAGTCCAGAAGACTCAAAAGACCAGAACAATTAATATTACAACTTCATTTAAGAATTTGAACACTGAATCTTTTATGGGTTCTTCCGATTAAAGAAATGGATTTTTTTTAGTTTGTCGAACCAACAATACTTCAAACTTGGCATATGTTGCTCGTTTTTCCTTCTTTGGTTCAAAATTAATAGCAGAATACATTTTTTATTCTTTGAACACTTCAATAAATCTGCAATTTCACACTTTAGTTTGTCTAAAAATAAAAAAAAAATAAATAACTGGCCATTTCAGCCCTTGAAAGGACTTTGACCTAGCTTCTTATGATCAATTGTGTTGTACGTGTTATTAAGTTTGTACACAATTGACCGAGAACCGGACCTACATGCTTAACGCCGACTCCGAACGGCGATGAACGGAATGTTCTCGTTCCCAAGAAGCTTTACATGGCAATTTGATTACTCTCTGAGGTTTGCCATTGTCTGCAGAGAGGTGACGGCCGTACAGAAAAATTATTTTAATTAAAATAATTTTCTGTCGCTGCTGGGGTTCGAACCTGGGTCTCCAAAGTTCTTTGACATAGCGGCCACGCACTTTAACCAACTACGCCACGGACGCCACTTTAGTTTGTCTTCATTTCTTAATTTTCGGATGAATTGGCGCTCAACATCTGTTCAATGCACTCCGCTTCCAATTCTGAATAAAACAATGTGCGAAAGGTAGAATATCACAAAAAATTATAACATTTTGCAATACTTGCTTAACACCTTCTAAGCGGTATTTGAATATAATTTTTTAATACACGTATATTCAATTTTATTTACAAAAGTAGAATGCGTTTCTATTTTTTTTTCCAATACGAAATTAAGTTCACTGATTTAAGTGGCTAGCACCACTGATATTTGTACCGAATTATGCGCTTTTATGCTTGTTTTCTTAAAGCAGGAGCTATAGAATGGGTGTAGGGCCGTAAGAACTTTTTAGCTCTAGGACGCTGATTAACTTTGTCTTAAGCAATCAACGAATCTACCATTAATTTCGAATCATTACGGATATACCATTGATTAAATTATCTTTTTATCAGGCACTAGAAATTTCAATTTTCGCGTATATGAAACGAAATTAGCTTGAGTATCTTGCCTTTAAATCGTTTGATCCATTTCAGATAAAGGAAATAATATTTGTCTCACTCTTTATAGTCGCAATTGTAAGCAAAACTGAAATAAAACCGTTGAAAAAAAATAAATCAAATACACACACTCATATCTAAAAAAGTAAAGAAATAACAGCTTGACCTAAATGTATTCCATATAATGTCCAACCAACGCACAGTGTAGGATTTTGTGATTCTAGCGGGACAAAAGTTCAAAAATCAACATGCCCCAAAATCGCTGAAAACCTATTCAAATTGTGACCAATACACCACAATAGTCGATTCAAACTTTTTTAGTGGGTGGGGGAGTGCCTGTGGGCGGATGTCGTTAAAAAATAGCAGGCCGTTAATTTAAGCTTCCAGACAACTATGATCTAAATTTAAAGTCTCTAACTATCGTTTTTGAATTTTGTCCCGCTAGAATCGCAAAATCTTACACTGTGCAACGGTTTGTTTTTGTTGAAATCGTAGTTACTCACTTTTAACATTTTTTTTTTTTTAATTTAAACTTAAAATTAATATTTAACCACTAATTGTCGAAAGTGTTGCTTACTGCAATAGCAAGTTTACCATCCATACGTGTTATTTTACTGTCAAAGGCATGTCACATTTGTGGCTACCGAAGCAATATAATTACAGCAACAATCAAATTGACAACAGCAACAGCACTGAAAACAACAACAACAGATCATTTAAATTATATAATTACATATAACGTTATACAAATTGCCCCTTGGAAGCTTTCGTTAATATTTAAGCTGGTTAAATTTATATTTTAGACGTGACAACAATATTTGTGGTTATCAATTTGATTAAATGCTAGTTATTGAACCTTATTTTCTTGGTTGTAAGCGTGTGGTCTTGTGTGCCTGTTTCAACAAAATTAATGTAATATGCAACAACCCCTGAAGTATAACAATTTTAAAATATACCGAATAAGAAGTTTTAGTTTTATTTTCTCTAAATTAATGCAATTAATCTGAATGAGACAATTAAAAACGCATGTTAGTAGATACTTGGCTTTTACTTATAAATAAATAACTGGCCATTTCAGCCCTTGAAAGGACTTTGATCTAGCTTCTTATGATGGTTTTTACTTATTTTTTTTTTTAAGAACAAATTGATAAAGTTCACAAAACTTAATGTAAAACATCTAAAACCGAATATTTTTGAGGAATAGAATTTTAATTGAATGCGTTTTTTATTGGTTTCAATTGCATTTAGCTCTGTTTTATCTAGCAAAATGGATTAAATGACAACGACATTAATTAAGAAAGGGCCATTTCAGCCCTTGCATTTTGGAGTTGAGCTTCTTGGAACAAATGTGTTGTTCGTGTTATCACACTTTTTAATTAAATGATCGAGAGCTGAACCTACTAGTTTTTATGCCGACTCCGAAAAGCTAATGTTCATCTTCTCATTAAGCTATTTAGACATTTTGTTACTTTTTGAGCCTTGCGATGACCGATCAGAACATGTGTTATTTTGTCTGGAGTGTTCTTTGCAAAAAAGCATTTTATTGCTCAGCGTAGTCTCCTAGAACGATCCAGCGTTTTTCTAATTTTTATTCCTTCCAAATAATAGGCTTTAGCAAAGCCCTCAAAATAGGCGTTGTTTTGGTGATGACCTCTTCATTCTTACCGCCGAGACTTTATCTGGATGGAGTAGCAGTTCATAGCTAAATTTTTGGATTTTTACCATGGCGACTACAGACGAGCACGCTGCACAGTGGGGTATTTAATGCCAAAAGTGACGACTAATTGACAGGGGCTATTTGTCGAGACAAAAATTGTACTTTGGGGGATTTTGGGGTCGCTGATCACGAATCTGAAGTAAAAAAATCTGAAATTCAAAATGGCGGCTTCAAAATGGCGGCCATGAACAAGTTAACTTCTACAAAAAACGATTAAAGGAGGTAAAATGTTGTATACAGGGTTTTGTGGGGTCGCTGATTAAGAATATGAACTCAAAAAATTTTAAATTCAAAATGGCGGCTTCAAAATGGCGGCCATGAACAAGCTATGTTCTGCAAAAAACGTTTAATGGAGGTAAAAATTTGTATACTGGGGTTTGTGGGGTCGCTGATCAGGAATCCGAAGTCAAAAATTTAAAATTCTAAACGGCGGCTTCAAATTGTAATCATTAGCTATGTACCTTTTACCGAATTACATAGTATATAGAACATGATTTTCGTTATTACTACAAATTGCACAAAACAAGCTTTGAACGACATTTTATACAAAAACAAAGGATTGCAATAACAATAGTTAAAAAACATAAACAATGATGTTGATTTCACATGTACCCTGCAAACTGCAGGGCAAACAATTCATGTCTAACTAATATCAAAATCAGAAAATAAGTGTTAAAATCGAACAAATATAATTTAATTTAATGGCTTAACACATTCATCTGCTTCTTTTAATATATAAAAAGCCGGTGTTGTAATTGTGGAAAGGTGCATATGCCGCTTTCCATAATGTAGGGTAAAAAGTAGCGCATAACAAAAAACAAAGTGAAGAACAGTACTGGTAAACAACAAAAAAAAAAAAAACAAAAAACAGCAAAATCTATTTAGTATTTACATTTATTTTGTACTTTATTTCGTTTGTTTTAATTTTTCGAAATAAAATCGTAAATTCGTGACATGTAAGTTAAAGTAAAAAAATCGAAATACCACGAAAGTGCGCAGCATTGACGCAACTTTTTTTTTTATAGAATATAGCTTGAATGTTCATAGCTTACGATAATCAAAACAGTTTTCCTTAATTCCACTCAACACACAACTATATCTCTATTAACATATTGAAAAATCCAACTTTTTAAGGTTAAATTAAAATAAATAAATTAATATATATATAAACACTATTTCATAAAAAAAATTTAATTTTTTATTGCTTAAATACCTGAACAAGAAGGTTCCATCGTAATTTTTTGTAATTTTTAAAAAATAATACTAAAAAAAAAAACTTTAAAAATTTCGAATAAACACGTTTGTCACTGTACACACTCAAAGAGAAAAAAAAATTATGACTTTCAAACTGCATTGCGGGTAAACGGTAGAATATTTTTCAACTATTCTTTCACCTAGTGATGCAGAATTTTATCTTCTTTCATCGGGTACCTAACATCACTATGTACCTTGAACGTTTTTTTTTCAATTAATCGTCACTTTTGGCATAAAATACCCCATTGTGCGCTGGTGCGTTGCTATGGTGGAAGAGCTCTTTTTATCTTCGCCAAATGCGATCGTTTTTGCTTCAAATCAATGCCAAATCTGCCAAATATTTAGCTGTGAACAATATTTGCCGGTGATCGTTTTCTCCTTGATATTTTACGCCATAACCTTGTTGGCCGACAGACCCACCTTGGTCTGCTTTGGTGCACGTTCATCCGGAGAAGTCCACTGCTTTGACTATACCTTAATCTCTGGTGTACTGTGATGTATTCATGTTTCGTCTACGGTTATAAAATGGCGCAAAAACTCTTTCAGATTACAGTTGATTATCGCCAAATACCCCTTGAAGTGTTCGAACGGCTGCGCTTATTATAGAGTGGAAGCAATCGCGGCACCCATCGTTCGAATAGCTATATCGTTCGAATATTTTATGTCCAAATATTCATGTAAAATGTTATGAACGCGCTCAGTTGAGATGCCTTCAGCATCAGTGACCTCAAGCATTTTTATGCTCCGATCGTCCACTATCATTCCATGAATATTATCGACGATTTCTGGCGTGGTGACTTTTTGGGCTAAAAACTGGCGAAGTTATAAAAAAATACCATTTTGGGCCCACTTAAAATAAATTGTAATGTTCCTAAAACTCTTTCAACATAACTTTCAAAGGAGGGGCGATTTTTACAAACATTTTTTTTTATGACCCACCTTAATGTATAGCAATAAACTTTTAGACAATCCCAAGTATATAAAAATTCCAGCGAAATGCTGGTCTTTCTTTGCTGCCTTATATAAAATATGTTCCATACCTGTACATTGTACATTGAAAATAGTCGTTCAGTTTTGTAAACTCAACGTGCATATCGTGTATATTTACAACACTATTCATCGTTTGGTGTCGAATTTTGATAAGCGGGGGATAGTGGAAGTCATTCACATGCGTTCATTAACGTCCAAAACGTTTCAATGAAGTTGTTAAAGCGGTAAGAGAGGGTGTTACCGCGCACCCTCATGTGTCATATTGTCACAGCGCTCAGAATTTTGACGTCAGTGGAACCACTTTGCTGTGCATTTTGAAGGATGACTTGCATTTATTTCCTTATAAAGTGCAATTGACTTAAAGAATATTCCATCGAATGTTTGACACTGAACCTGATTTTAGACGCAAATTTTGATGACCAACGAAACCCATTTCAAACTTTCTTTGTGCCGCACAGTAATGTGAAAGGGCACGCTGGACGTAGTTCATTTGATTTCGAATTTTTACATTCTAAGCATGTAGAAATGTAAGGAAAAGTCCATTGATCTCAGAAATTATTGTCTACTTACCTCTGCTTCCTACAAAAAATACAAAAATTCTTGAAAGTTGGCCCACGAGTGATATTTTTGAAGTTTTTGTTCATGAGTTTTGTAGTTATATTTATTTAAATTTTTGAAATATTTCCCAACATCTAAAAGAGTTGAAAATCGGCATAATTCATGACAAAAGTATATTCTTTTGAAATAAATAAATTCAATAAAGTATCCTTTGAAATGTTGGTGTTGTAAAATGGTATTTAAGAATATAAAAGCGTGAAAACGGAAAATTAGGTAAAATATTTTGCAAAATAAAAAAGGACCACCTCATATTTGCATTTTTTTTTATTTAATAATTATAATGTGTTCTTTAAGCTCTGGGAGCGCAAAGGTGCACAACTTTTTTAAACATTTTTTTTTCTAATCTATATGATGGTCCCAAACCATCACCAGGCCCTGACCGTTTTGTACACAAAAAAAAAATGTTTTAAAATTGACGACATTTGCTATTAATTTGACGAATTTTGTGTTTAAAAAATAGCTTGCAACAAATTTCGTCAAAGTAAGAGCAAAGTGTTTAAAACTTTTGAAAAACATATGAAAAAAATTCAAATTTTGAACACATTTTTTGAACACATTGTGTTCAATTTTAAGCTAATCTTTTTTTCAGTGTATGAAATGTATTGAATATGAGGTCGATGAGGTTGTATGCGGGGCTTAAATATTCTCAACACGTTACACAATATTTTTACACTGCGAAAAAGTTTCGTTATGCATTAAATAAAAAACAAAAAAAGCTTGTATTTAATACCGGTAATAGTTCATAAAATTCTCTGTCATGCTAAAGATATAGTGCAACAATGCATTCGTTGGAATAGGGTAATTATCTGAAGATTCACAAAAGGCTCGTAACAAAGACTGTAGACGTTTTCGTTTGACAAACACTAGTAAAAGCTCAAGATTTCTAACGATAATAGCCCCTAATTGTAATTGAAAATTGCATCTGGACATATTGGTTTTTCTTGTTTTTCCCTTTATAAATGAGAAATTTCTTTCTTATACTTACATCAAGCAATTTTTAACTTGAAATTTCATTGTCACAGCTTTTCTCATTTCTCAGTTATGGACCAAAATATATTTCACATATATGGGAGGTGCTACACATACTACTCCAATCCCACCGGAATTTTACAAGAAGTTTAAAGATCACATGTAGTAAACCACCGATAGTTTATTAGCGTTGCTGTATGTTAAAGATATAGCGCAAAATGTGTTTAAGTTGTATGGTAGATGTCACACCCACATGTCCACATGAAAACTACCAAAAAAAATCTTCAAAAAAATGTATTTTCCGTATAACTTGTGCCAATCGCATCACTGTGTGCCGTTCACCAACAAAATTGCTGTTTTTAGGGAACGGATAATCCACACGATATCCGTGAAATACTATTGCATGACCAACAAGTGACTGTTTAGACCAAAACACATAGAAAGCATGCATGCCTCAAGCATGCATCATGCTTGTGAAGCATGCTTGGTTAAAACACATAGAAAGCATGCATCGCATATGTGATAAATTTTAAATATGTTAAGCTGAATAGAAAATTTAAAGGAAACGTAGTGAAAATACATTAAATTTAATCAAAAACAGTTTTAAAATGAATTGGAGGATATTTAATGTTTAATGATTGTGTTGATATTGATTTTATTTCACACATGTCTTCTGTCAATGCTTTGATGCCTGCAAAAAGTTTAAAGTTCGCCAACTTCAGGCAGGCTTCAAGCATCAAGCATGCATGCATGCTTTTAATGTGGGCTACTTCATAACAATACGTGTATTCAATCACAAATGTCAGATACTTGAAGCATGCATGCCTCCTATGTGTTTCCAAAAAACACATTTCCAAAAATTCCATGAACGTGTAATAAAAAAAAAAATGGCAATATTGACTGTTCACCCAGATCTGCAGATTTGACCCCTCCGGCCTTCTTTTTGTGGGGCTAATTGAAAAGCAAAGTATAGACCAGCAAGCCTCAGACTATTAACGAGCTTAATGCAAACATTCGTGTCGAAATCATCGCTGTACCCCCCGAGATTCTCGAAAAAGTGATAGAAAACGCAGCTAAAAGGGCACATTTTTCTTTGGCCAATCGAGGCGGCCATTTGATTGATGTTGTATTCAAAAACTAGTCCAAATAAATTTTGAAAGATCATGTTCAATTAAAATACCAACAAAGTTAAAAGATGTCCAGTAGAAAAATGTTTCCAGGTTTAAAGTTTGTGTGAATTGAAGCATTTTTTTCTTACTTGGTGTTCTATGCGTTTGGTTTAGGCACTTACATTTCTCCACGATGGAAAAGTCTTGTCATACTGGATATGACAATACCCCTTGTTCAAAAAGAAAGGTTTATTTATTGAAAATAATTAAAGTACAAGTTTATTCATCCAAATCAATATTGTCGCCTTCAAAGTAGTCCCCGTTGGCTGCAACGCACTTATGCCAGCCCTTAATCCAGTCACGGAAACCTTTCTGGAACACGGTTTTTGGTATGGCCTTCAGAGCGTTCACCGATTTTTCCATGACCTCTTCTTTGCTGGTGAAACGCGTTCCTCGAAGTGGTTGTTTGACTCGATCGAACAGGAAAAAATCACACGGAGCCAGGTCAGGTGAATTTGCCGGCTGCTGGATGGTTATCGTGTTGTGTTTGGCCAAAAACTCACGAATAAGATGAGCATTGTGCGATGGTGCATTATCGTGGTGCAAAATCCATGATATATTTTGCCACAACTGCGGTCTTTTTTGGCGAATTGCTTCACGTAAACGTCTCAAAACACCCAAATAATACTATTTATTGATCGTTTGACCATCTGGCAAAAATGCATGGTGAGCTACACCATTGTAGTCCATGAAAACAGTGTAATCCAGCATCACCTTCTTTTTGGCGACCAAAATTCACTCGACTGATGCCGGGTTTGCGTGTCATACTCGTATACCCATGTCTCATCTCCAGTAATGATAGGTTCGATGAATGATTCGCTATGTCTTTCGCGATAGCAACTCGGTCTCTTTTTTGCATGAAATTGAGTTCTTTCGGTACCAACTTCGCAGCGACACGTCTCAAGCCCAATTCATTCTTCAAAATGTTCTGAACGGATTGAAATGCCGACGTCCTCTGCTATCTCTCTAATCGTCAATTTGCGATTTCTGACCAACATTTCTTTGATGTTTTCAACGTTTTCTTCGGTAGTCGAAAACGATGGCCACACGGTACGAGGATCGTCTTCTACTTCGTCTTGGCCACTCACAAATCGGTTAAGCCACTTGTTTGCCTTCTGATACGATAGACCAGAGTCACCGTAACATTTCAGCAACATTTTACGCGTATCGGCACAGTTGAAACCATTTTTCACACAAAATTTGATACAAACTCGTTGTTCAATTTTTTTTGAGTTGTTGTAAACAAAACACTGTCACTTTGCCAAATGTCAATGAGAGACGCTGATATTTGGCAGCCTTGTCATAGACACATGTGGTAACCTACAAAAAAAATTTTTTGAATCGGACAGTTAAGTCCGGTTCACAGTGTGAATGAACCTTTCTTTTTGAGCAAGGGGATATCATATACCAGATATGATAGATATATTCTTGTCAAAATGGAATATGATTGCGATTCTGGAACTGCGATATACACTGGAAGTAATGGCAATAATCACACCGAATTTTCAAATCATGCCCTGTAAAGTTCTAAAACCCATTTTATAAAAGCTAATTTAGACTAGTTAAAAATGCCAGACCCCCTTCCAATATTCCTTATTTCAAATCAGTCAAATTATTATTATTTTGAACAAACTAATTCATTTTTGTTATAGGTGTCAGGTCCTTGTTCTAATGTTCCTAAGTTTAAATTAGTCAGTTTATGTTTTAATTGGTTTTTTTTATGAAATCATCAACTCAAACTACTTTTAACAATGTTCATCTATTTTTTTTTTCAGCAAGATCGTATAACTGGACAGTGACTTCACACAGAGCCTACATTCAAGACCGAGTTCAAGAGATAAGCCACATAAATGATACAAGTTAAATTAGTGATGACGCCACGCCTTGTCTAATTTTATAAAGTCTATACTCGAATCGGGTATTATTTACAAACGTGTTTCAATTTTATCAATTTTATTTTTAAATTATATTTTTGCTTAGAAGTTAACTTGAGTCAGGCAGAGAAACATCGATGACCATATAATAAGGTTTGGATATTGGTATCGTGTTAAGTTATAGCTTCTTAAAAAATAATTTCCAAGCAGTATTGAGACACAGTTAGTATGACTCAAATTACTAATTAGTTTAAATATAATTATGTACACTAAAATTATAAAAAATTCATTAATAAATAAAAAATGTAATGGCTTATGGCGGTACATGAAACAATTTCAATTCAGTCGATATTAATTTAAAACCATTCATATTATTTTGATCGCCGAAGCGGATAATTTCTATAAAATTTTGTCAAAACAATGATCAAAACTAATGAACATGCCCAAACAGAGATAACAATACAACTTCGGCAACAAGAAACAATTATCATAAAAATAACAACAAGAAGAACAATATGGCGACAATAAAAACAAGAACACCAACAAAAGCAATAACAACATCCATTCATTAATTCATTTACGACTACGACTCGAAATTACAATGAAGTTATGGGAACAATTATTTTTGAAATTGAATTACATCCAATTAAGAAACAAACTGAAATGCATTCAAACGCAAAACAAAAAACACAAGAGAAGGAAGAACACTTCACCAACTCCTACAGCAGCCACCACTATTATTTCTGCCTTGAATACACTGTACATGGTACGTACGACGAAGGCAGCCCCAGCATATTAAAGAGCAAAGCGAGGATAAGTTGGTGTTTCATCAGGGACGGGGTTGGATTGACATTATTTGGGTAAAACAAGTGCAATAATTATGCCGCCCCATAACAATCCGAGGCAATGCCGGATTAACCATTAGGCCACGCAGGCGCCAGTCTAAGGGCTCCACGCTTTTAGGGGCCCTGACAGCAACGGAAATATTTCTTTAATTTTCTCTTAATTGAAGGTGTGACACATGTCGGCCTGCGTCAGTCAGATTCTTATGTACGTGTGTAGGTCCTGAACTGAACTCGTAATAAATGGCTGGACCGATTTTCATGAAATTTTTTGTTTGCGTGTTTGAGTGTTTAACTGGATGGTTTAGATTCACAATTGAGCCCAGTAGGTGGCGCTGCGATCGGATTCCGAATTAGCATGAAAATTTATACAAAGCTGTTTTCAGGTACAATGAGTGTTCTATTTTCGCTTTCTATTTTGATCCATCTTGAACAGCAGAGGGCGCTGTAGTACAAATCGCTGAAGTTTTTTCGGAAATTTTTTTTCATAGAAGGAAAAAAGATATCGTCTTCAAATTTTGCACACATATTTATTAACATTTAAAGAATACAAAAAAATTTTCAGTATTTTGAAGCGGTTTTTGATGTTATTTGATTTTTTTTTTAAAAATGACAAAAAATTGACGGTGTGCAGGATATAACCAGTCTGGAACATCTGAGGAAAAAATAAAAAAAAAAACAAATTAATCCTTGTTTAAGTGGCCACCGCCTGAACTAGGATAATTTTTATCCGCCGAAAAAAAACAAAAGGGCGGCCATTTGAAAAAAAAAAAATTTTCGAGGTTAAAAAATCTGTCGCCATTTTGTTTTTTCGGCGGATAAAAATGATCGAAATTTGTAAATTTCTCCACTGCTTGGATAAGAGAGCACTTTAGAGACTCGATATTTGGGCGTCGAGTAGAGCAAGCCATATCCTCTAACATGGACCACAATTAGTAATCCAATGGGTTCAGGTCTGGGCTACCCGCTGCCCGCTGAGCCATGGAAATGAAGTCCGGTACATTGTTTTTGAGCCACTCTTGAGTCAATTTAGCCTTATGGGCTGGACACAGAATCTTGTTGGAAGGTCAACGGCTTGTTGTGGAATAATGTCGAGTTAAGAGGCTTCACAAGCAATTCCAAAACATCGGATGCATACGATTTTATCGATTTTAACGCTACCGAGAGAAGGAGCCCGGTGTGTCTTTTGTATACTCTGAGCCCCAAGTCATATTTCAGAATGCGAGAGATCGATTGCGCCCAGATATTTATCTCACACGATAAGATTTTCTGCTTTCGTGGCGGTTTTCGCTTGATTCGAGACTTCACCGCCTTGATGGCTCGTGGTATTCTTACATCACATGGACGGCCGGATTTTGGGTGGTCGATTAGTCCACCAGTATCTTCAAACAATTTCACAGTACGATACACAAAATTACGAGTGACTCCGAGTGGTTGCAAGTTCCGAATAATATCGCCTCTTTGCATGTTACATGTTTTTAAACCAACTTTAACAACACAATTTTCGAGCGAGCCCGTTCCGTGATTATAAACAACTGCCGCCGAAAACTTTTTTCGCGAAAAAGGAATGCTAAATGCCAAATAGGCGTCAAAACGAAGCGAGTTCGTTCAGTAGTTCACTCACAGTGAGCACGTTCAGTCTTGTATCATAACATATGAGAGTACCAAGTACATGCGGTCGAACCATTTGTCATACAATTTAGCCCATTCCGCTTGAGACACCTCCAAATCATAGTTTTTGAACGTATCAAAAGCTTATTCTGGCGTTGAAAATTGTTGTCCACGCAATTTTTGCGGGAACAACAAGAAATCATTGGATGCCAAATCAAGACTATACGGCGGATGACCCATTAATTCGATGGGACCACTCTTGATTAACCGCCGTCCATATATCTTTCAGGCTTTGGGAAACCGATTTTCACAATATAATTTTTTTCTTGAGGATATTCCAAAGATTGTCTTTTGGGTTGAGATCTGGGCTTTGCGCAGTCCAATCCAAACAAGAAATTCCTTTGTGACAAAGCTATTTCATTGTCACTTTAGCTTTATGCTTCGGGTCGTTATCTTGCATAAAGATAGTTTCACCCACTTCACATCCAAGTCCTGTAAAATATCGACATAATTTTAAGCCTTCATTATACCATCGATACATCCCCCGAATTTCAAAGTTTGCTGCATATTTCGTTCGGTGATACCAACTTTTGGGTCATACCATGACCAAATTCGACCATCAGATCTCAAACGGTAAACCTTTCATTCATCAGACCAAATGACCAACCTCCATTGACCTACGCCCCAACTAACATATTCCTTGGCAAAATTCAGGTGCCAGATTCGAGCTTCGAGCCAGATTCGAGTACAAGCTTCTTGTGAGCTTGTACAGCATTGTTAACAGCACCAGACACAATGAGCCTCTTGATCATTCTTTGAACTTTGGGAGTAATTTTTCGAGGGCGCCAATCGTTTCTCTTTCTGCTTGGAATCTGATTGCAAGAATTTCTTTATTTGGAAATAAAACCGATAGAAACATGATATTTTGTTGCGACTTGACGCATGAGATTTTGTTTCTTGCAGTTTTGATTCAATAGCAGCACATGTAACGCAATCGATTTTCTTTGGCCGTTTAATTTCTATAAAAAATTATTCATTTTAGATAAAATTTTTTCACTTTGTTTTTCAAAATAACCAAATCTAATACAGAAACTTTGAAACTGCGGAATCAATAATGATACGACAAGACAATCGCGACTAACACTCAACTCAAAAATTCAGTTTCAAAAGTGTGCACAATCATTTACAAGAACCGTTGTCAATAGCAACAAAATTGTGTTGAATTTTTTCAATTTTCTTTTCTACTTTGATCGCCACTACAAAAAAAAAAAAAAAATTAAAGCTGATCAAAAAATGAACAATAACAATTGCAATTTCAAATTTTAACCTCAAAAAACGCGTGTACTTAGTTGTTTGTGAAGAGTTTTGAAAGTCACTGTGTGTAGCCATCCTCGTATTAAGTTATCAGATATAGTTTGCAAAGCGCAAAAGGGGCCCTAAAATTGGATAATCCGGCACTGATCCGAGGCCGCTCCTGTCTGAAATGCTGAACTGAAATGCTTAGTAAATGGTTACTAAAAAATTAAACAAACACATGACAAATAGCAGAATGCGAAAACATGGTAGAACGAGTGTGGGCAGAGAGGGTGCAGGTGGTTTTGAATACCAACTCAAGCAGATATAAAATCCAATTAGGAATTGTGTAGCGACTGGACATGAATTATTATCCTACAATTACTTCTCACTGACGATTCTCGACGCATTCATTGTCTGGCGCCGACGCGGAATTCCTTTATTTTTCTCTACACACTCCAGAACAGAAAATATACAAAAAACAAAGTCCACCATTACAAATGCTGGATAGACAGAGTAAGCAGAGGAATATCGTAGCTGATTGGCTGTTTGCCACAGTGTGACGTCACTGTATTGTCTGTCGACTTGCCGCCGATACTGGAACGCCTCTGCCATTGTATACGGTTTGAGTTTTAGGATTGTGATGTGTGCGTGTGTGTGTGTATGTTGGTGTTGGTTTGGTGTGAGTTACTTTGAAGTTGTTTGCCAGTGGCTGACTTTTCCTCTATATAGTGTGAAAAGGGGCACATGCTTCATATTGTTCTCTCATTTTAACGCAGCTGCTGAAAAATATGTTCGTCTGCAACATGTTGGATGTTGTTGTCGATAATGCAGTGCATATGGCTCAAAAAATTATGTAACGTAGAGGTAATGGTATTTATTTTGCGTTGACTGGCGGACAGTTATCATCAGTAAAGTGTTTATTTTATGCGTAGTATAGGACATGTTTATTTTTTTAAATTTGAAATAAAAGAATATGTTAAAAGAAATGAAATTAAATAGAGAGAGAAAATGTAGATAAAGAAGACGTTGGTTGGCTCATTTCTCTAGTAGTCTTCTAACACTCCGCAAAGTATAAAATATAAATATAAGTTGAGTTTATTTCATAGAAGCTTATTTACTCAACGCTTTTTTTCACACTTCTGTTTATTTCATCACGGCTATATATGTTTGTATAGCGCGGTAGAGCAAAAGTCAAAAATTTATAGATTTTTGCAAGAACAATTTGTTTAAATACAAATTACAAAATAATTGTATAGTTCTTAAATTATATAGCGTTTGACTACTGTGTTAAACGTATTCTTCACCGTTTTTACACGGTTCTTACACGGTACCTATTAACTGTGCAAAATTAGAGTTATGTGTATGCAAAGTACACAGTTAGTTTGTGAAGAAAAACATTAATGGAAAGAATTGAGGAATTACTTTTTCTTCTATTCATAAAAACCGTTGAGATGATAGTAAACTGGTCACTTGTATAGTTGAAATTTTTTTCCCATTTTCAAATAATTAATATTAATTGTTATTTAATGGTAAAAATGTGGTAATTTTGTGTAAAATTTAATTTTACATTCACACAAAGTTTTTCTTTAGTAAATCAAGATTGGACAAAAATAATAAAATAACTATTTTTTTTTCGTTTTGTGGCCTGTAACCGTGTCAGCATAACTCGAGATATACTCAAAATGAAAAATAATTCCTATCGAGTTTCCCGATTTCATGTTGAGTCAACTTTTGAACATTGTATTTTCAGTTGGATTATTTCGTTTATACTCATGGAAAGAGGTATGCATGTTTTTCGGAATAAATTTATTTTCAGAAAGTTTTTAACGTGTTTGTTAGAAAGAATTTTTTAAAATAATCTTTTTTTCTAAATTTTAAATCCAACTCTTTCAAATCACATTCAACCATTTTGTCAGGAATTTGACTTTTCAACGATTTTTTAAAAGTAAAAAACCATTTTGCAATGAAAAAAGTACGTTTCAACTTCAATTTTCAAAAAGCATTTTTCCATTCAAATACAACTTTTTAAATTTTAAATTGAACGTTAACCAGGAGAAAGACATATTTAAGTTTTTTGTTATTATTTACTCATATAATCATAAATATATACAAAAAAGGATTACATATTTTTAGTTTGTGAGTAAGGGAGTCCTCCGTTCTCCCCACTGGACTGGAAAAATTTTATATAATTTTATTACCTAGGTATATATGTTACATTTTCATATCATCATTTTCATATATTTACACAATGCATACCTTTTCCCACACACACACTACCCTCCCCCTAACCCCTTGAGAAATTCCTGCGGACGCCAATGTTTGTGAGTGTTTTTGTTTGAATAGAAAATATTAAATTAAAAGAATAGATAATTTTTTAATGTTTCGTTTTTCTTCTGTGAATTTATATCTCGATTAACCTTAGACCCGTTTACATGTCTTATAACTTAATCCCATTTATCTAGGTCATATTGACCCGTAGTGTATTTTGTATGGAAATGGTCTATTTTGCAATGAGATAAAATTAAACAGTGCTGTTATTTCATAAAATATTAATTTTAGTATTTGTTTTTTTTTTTAAATATATATTTACACAAAACATTTGCATTTTACATAAGATTTATAACCGATTGATAAATTCGATGCGATTGAGTTGCATTTGATGTGCTAGACATTGGTAGATCATTATCATCGTTATCTTCCAATATATCAGGTTCTTTGTATTTGTGAAGGTAACACGATTAACATGCACGAACATAATGCAAAGGTCAAAATTTTTTAAGCAAGTGTGCCAGCAGACGTTTTATTATCCTTTGTTTTGCTGTTACCCTTATATGCTTCGCATCTACGTCGTGGTTTCTAATCCAGTAAAAACAGTGAATGAAACAAGAATGAACAACATTCATTTTAAATAGAAATTTTTTAATTTTTTTACCTAAACTTGTGCATTCGAAGCGATTCTGTTAGGCGTTTTAGCTTCATACCAATCAAGCTCAAAGCAATTCTTAGGCCGTGTGCTATCCGGAAACTTTTCACTCGTATGACAAAATTTTGATAGTCTGAATAAGAATATTTGGCAGATGGGGATGAATATGATTGTCAAAAATTCATGTAGCCCCAGGAGCTAGTATAAATTTTGATAATCGGCAAGAAAATTTTTGAAAGCATATTTTCATACGTGTAAGTGTACATAAGTATGAAAAGTACATACGCCAACGACAGAATAATGCTGTCTCTCACTTCAAATGTACTCACAGTTGCAAAAAATTTAGAAAAGATTGCACAACAGCAAGAAGTAGTGAAAAAAGTACTACAAAAACTGATCCTTCATACAAATCGTATTGTAGAAAATGTCGGGTAATTTTGACCCAGATAAACGTATAGTGCACATGTCAGTTTTTTGTCTCTGCTATGCACATATGTCACATATGTAAATTTTTTCATACTGGTTGCAAAGATAAAAGTTCAACAAATAAAATGGTATTGTTTTTTTTTTTTTTTGATTTTTGATATGTTTTTTATGCAAATGAAAAGTGCCTCGGGTCAAAGGTTAAAATAAGTACAACTATTTCTGCGTTTGGCTACAGTGTGGTTTAAGGAGTCTTAATCATATGAATTTATAACTGAGGTAAATTTCTAAGCAGCTATACTATAGAGAATAACACTCTCGATTTTTTTTTCTGATCGAAGTTCCTTAGTGATAAAAACTTGCGAATGGATGAAAAAAAAATTTGGATACTTTTGTTTTAGTTTTTTAACCCATACCGGCCCACCTCGGTGACCTTTTGTAAACGCAAAAAACGATTTCTTGCAATTTTTGCAGCATATGATCCAAACTATTAAAGTGACGTAATTATAATGTATTAAAAAAATTTAGAGAATTTGAATACGAACATTTTGGTATACTGCTTATTTATCTGAGACATCTGGACATCACAAAAAAAAATAAAACAACTCGATACCGATCTCAAGTGTTCCACACTCCACTTTTTCAATGTTTTGTAGGTTCCTGAACTGATAGAATTAAAATTACTGCGTAGGCTACTCAATTACTACTTAAGGGGGGAAATATACCCAGAGGCCGAAAAAAAAGGTCCTGTTTGTGCATTATTTAAGGAAACCTAAGGGATATTTTTAAATGAGGGTTTTTGTACCTTAAAATTTACACATTTCAGAGTATGTTAAGTATTTTTTTATTAAAAACAAATTAAAATTATAGTAGATACAGCATTTTTTGTAGAACGCTCTGAAAAAAGGTGAAATGCGGTGACCAAGATTGCTCCTCCTTAATTCATCTGAAACAAAAAATGAATAACATTATTAAACTAGATACTTTAAACTCGTACTTATCATAGCCGATTTTGAAAATATTGATTTTTCACAAAATGGTGGGCTTCAAAACGTAAATTAACGATTGTCGACCAAAAATTCGTCATTATTTTGCCTATAAAAAATGAACGAAGCTACGAAAAAAAATCCTATGACAAGTACGAGACTATTATAAATAAAATAAGCCTGCAAAAAAATCAAAACGATCGGCTTACTGAGTTTCAAGAAATCTTGGTCACCGACTTTGAAAACATGGTTTCGAGAAAAACGCGTTTGAAAATAAGGGCCAGCACTGCGCGCTCCAGAAGGCTGTTCACTGACTAGGCTATAACTTTGTTATTTTTTGAGATATCGACTTGAAATTTTCACCACATATTCTTGCGACTTAAAGCTTTAGAAAAATATAAAACAATTTTTGAAAAAAAAGTTCTGGGTATATTTCCCCCTTTAAACGCTACATACACTCTTTGCAAAATTTATGAAACCCTGTCGCTTTGAATCCGGGTTGCTGCCTTTGGCTGTTTCGTTATTTTTGGATTTCAGTCGCATCGCTTTCGAATTAAGGCGTTCGGCTGTCGTTGTTTCATTTGTTTTCATGGCTGTGTTTTGGCAAAACCGCTCAATTTCTAGATTTTGCAACTATAAAGTGGAAGTGCAGTGAATAAAAAAAGGGAACGCTTCGTCGAAAGGTATAATATTAAGCCGTGTTCCACGCGAACTATCGACAAGAAGTTTACCAACAGATGAAGATGTAATTTAAGAGCTCCATTACGCGAGGCAACATAAAAAGTTAGACTGAGAAGAAGTCATAATAAGTGAATCGTTAGAAGTTATAGCCTCATGGAACAAATCAACTAATATTTCTCAAAGAGTTATTGCTCAAGAAAACTTTAAAAGTCTACGCTTCGGTAAGTATAGGAATCAAGCGTCACCCAGATGGCGTAAGTGGTGCACTGCATAGTTACAGGGTCATTAAATTGTCGCGGTTTCTGGCATCCCTTGTGACAGCAGAAACAATGTGCGTATTCAACAAATGCATTCATCGCAATGGCTATTTCGCACATCCTGGAATTATTCTTTTGGCGATGAGCAACGACGATCGAGAACAGATTCATTCGTTGTTATATCGCCGAAATTTAATTACGCGCAATGAATTATCCGAAGCTGTAGTTTCTGAACTACTCGTGCATGGACTACGTTGACATGATACGCTGGCAAAAAGTTTCGCCCGGTCAAAAAGCACCACCAATTTTACGCAGTCTTCTGATTACAAAAGACACAATTGTACGACTCGCGAAATATAAAATCACCGATCCTCAGTTCGAAGGAAGAACTGAAACGTTGCAGGAGAAGAAAAGAGCTTTGATATCGAGTTTGAAGCTTACCGTGTCATTCGCAGGCCGTAGAAAGTGCGTCAGAACAGTGATAGAGGCCTAAAAACACGTTTCGAGCGAGTCCCAATGTGTGTGATACGTTATCGCTAAACTTCGCCATTGATGCATGATGCCATATTTTAATACCAAAAACCAGTTTGCTGCTGAAAGAAATTATTTTGCTATCCAACCAAAACTTTGACTTCAAAGTTCACTAAAAGATAACTCCATAAAAGATCCCTATTTTTTTTTATCATTTTTAACTTGTTCTATTCTAGTCCGAAAGTTAAGTGTTAGCTACATCAAACGTAAGAAAAATTGACGAAAAGTAGGATATATTGGGGCAGTTGGGCTGGTATGGGTTAAGAGAAAGTCTTAGAGTTAAGTGTTTTAAACTTAAAGATGAGTAATGCATTAATGAAAATTGGTGTAGAACATTTCAATATCGTATCTGGAATAGTTTTTTTAATAAAAATAAAAAAGTAAAAACAAAAAATAGGAATTTTGATACACCTCCGATTTTTCGTATAAAAATATATATATATAGGGAACCAGATGTCTCAGATAGTTAACCAGTGTATCAAAATGTTCAATACCAAATGTTCAAATAAGCTACATTTTTTTAATTCATTGCAATTACGTCACTTTAATAGTTTGGATGCTATGCGACAAAAATTGCAAAAAATTGATTTTTTGCGTTTACAAAAGGTTACGGAGGTGGGCCATTTGGGTTAAAAAACTAAGCAACAATATCCAAATTTTCTTTTTTCAATCACTCGCAAGTTTTTATCTAATCAAACTGAATCGGTTTCTATCCATACGCCCTACTATACAAGATATTTTCTATTTCATCTGTTTGCTAAATACTAAAAACGCATGGAGTTAAGTGGTTATTTAAAACCAAAACAGTCAAAAAATCTCTATTGGCTTGGTCAATAGACTATTACAAGACACTTTTACAAGACATTTCGTGTGGCCTGACGACAGTGTCCATCAGAATAATAATTCAACTGCTCCAATTTTTTCGACATCGCAAACATAGCAAAATCGCCGACTATTACTCGGCTAACAGATTACAAGTGCGCATATTTATGATTTTCAAAATTAACACCTTTCTTCTATCTACACATGAAACTAATTAATGCCCGTTAGATTCTGACCAGGTTAGGGGTATTAATTTTGGGTATTTTTCAACCGATTAGAAAAAATATTGCTAAGGCTGCATTAAAAACTTCAAAAAGTTTGAAATTTAAAAAGTTATATTTTTAATGTTAAATATTGAATTTGAAGTGGAAAAAGTTATAATTGATTAATGAAAAGTGTTTTGTTTTCTACTTGTAAAATGAAGTTGGCTGTATCGTAGACACACGCGAAGGTTTTGACTTGACGGCGGTATTTTTATCCTTAATCTTGTTCCTATCTACTCCTTTGTTCCCACACATGCACCTTTTTTTTTTTTTTGGATTCTCCCGGAGGTAAGAAATCTTCATAGATACGTATGAGCCGCGCCATACGCATGCACGATTTACATTCTAAGAAGTTCCTGGATCAGCTTACTGATAGAATGCACCTACGTGCTAAAACTTACCACCTATTGGAAAATAAAAGCCTCCACTAAGCACAATTGCTTGGCCTTTCAGCGGAAATTAAAATTAAATAAAGAAACATTTGAAATTTGAGAATTTTTGTGCTTATGTGAACATCGTAAATATCATCGAATAAAAGCACATTCTTCATAATACGAAGCAATACACGACGACATCCAAAGTAATTTATTAGACCATATATAACCGCATTTTTAATTGTTGTCATTCGGCTTGGGGCCTCTGTCCAACCCAAGATCCTACATGGAAAAGAGATGCAACTCTCAAACACCAAACCAATACCAAACATAGCACAGATATACAAGTATATATTGTGCAGGCACAATATATTTATATATTCGGGTCACTAAAATAAGGGAACACCGAGCTAAAGTTATTATTTGGATATGCATTTGGGCCAACGCAGGCAAAGGCGCTGGAAGCTCGTTTCAACTGGGTGGGCAGTACAACTGGGGGGGCAGAACATTTTTTATTACATTAAAGACGAAAAAAACACATCAATAAAATACTAGGAAAAGATTGATGAAAAAATAAGATCGATAAAAGCATGTAAAAACAAACAAAACATTTAAATTCAATATGAAACTATATTTAATACTTCTGGCAGTACACTCAAGGTACATTCGCCAACATTAGAGTACAGATATATTGTAATTCGAGCGAGAAAATTTATGAACGAATGTACCCGAAATTAAATTTGAAAATAAAAAAGCTCAGGAGCGGTGCTTCCATTGTCAAAAATATCAGTTGAAAGTTTTGTTGTTCGAATTTTAATGGTAGCTTCAATATTTCTTGTTGAAATATAATCATGTTTCACGCGTTGTTGTTATAATTGTTTTCTAATGGTGCGTACCTGTGAGTTATGCAGAACAAATATGATTTGTTTTGTTTTAAATTTGGTACAAACATTTTTCATAACAACCCAGCAGGGAGCCGAGCGCTCCATTAGCGCATCTGAAGCGCTTCAAAAAAACAGTTGAGCGCTCCATTCTCCTTGTGTATAGCGCATTTTTTAACATAGGCATGTCATTAGATGCATGCGCTCGGCTTTTGCTGTAGCAAATATAAAATCGTAACGCGAGCCGAGCGCTTTGTTCTCCTTTTATTTGATTTAAAAATGTGTCGAGAGCCATGCGCTTTGTTCTCACTGTTGTTAATATAAAAATGTATGGATTTTTATGCATTTTATTTATTTAAAGTAAGAAAAACATAAGTTTTAGTAACATAGTTAACATAGCTTCTTTGTAACATGTATGTAACATACTTTTCATTTCAACTTAAAATATTAAATTTTCGAATGGAAAGCCTGAATTAAAGTATTCAATTAATTTACGTGGGACGTTTTGATGATTTTTTCCGTTTTTGAAATTAATTTTTTTGACATTAAACTCTAATACTTTTTTCAAGTGCTACGTTGTCGTTACAGAAAGTTCTACAAACATAGCGCTATACACACAGAACTATTTACAAGGAGAATGAAGCGATCTTTATGTGCATACAAGTAATGCGCATTGAAATTTTTTGCTGGGAACCGCCTCTGGGACGATTTGACATTTTTTTGTGTGCAGTTATTTTCAAATATTCAAATATACTAATACAAACAAAAAAATCTCATGTAGGCTGTCTCTCTTTGATTTCGTAGTTGAAATTCATAGAAAATGTAGGTTACTGCCAATATAGAAGTATTACATATATGATGGCGTCCGTGGCGTAGTTGGTTAAAGTGCGTGGCCACTATGTCAAAGAACTTTGGAAACCCAGGTTCGAACCCCAGCAGCGACAGAAAGTTATTTGAATTAAAATAATTTTTCTGTATGGGCGCCACCTCTCTGCAGACAATGGCAAATCTCAGAGAGTAATCAAAATGCCATGTAAAGCTTCTTGAGAACGAGAACTTTCCGTTCATCGCCGTTCGAAGTCGGCGTTAAGCATGTAGGTCCGGTTCTCGGTCAATTGTGTACAAACTAAATAACACGCACAACACAATTGATCATAAGAAGCTAGGTCAAAGTCCTTTCAAGGGCTGAAATGGCCAGTTATTTATGTTTTTTTTTTTTTTACATATATGATATGAAACGAAAAAGTTATTAGTTTGTAGTTAAATTTATAACTTTTTAAACAACCACTTTATTTTTTCAAGAAATAAATTCTCGCATAATGTCTAATAAGCTTAATTCTTCCGTTTTTTCCTTGTGGAATAAAAGAAGTGTCGCATGCGTAAGACGTTCCTACATCATAGTTGATCGAAGATATGTTTTAAGGCGGCGAAGGGCACTAAAAGAACGTTCAGAACTAGCTGCAGATGCTGGTACATCATTATCAAAACAATAAATTTAACAACTTCGTTTAACAATTCTTATATCGAATGAGATTTTTTTAAAATTGTGATTTTTAGAGCTTAATGCTTCACCGCTGATTACAAAAATTCGATGTGAGGAGAAATTAAAAGTTGTATTGTAGTTAAAATTAAATTAAACTTAGAATTAAAAAAATGTAATCTGTTGTATAAAAACATTTGTATATAAAAAATTATTGTGAGAGGTTTTTACCGAGGGGGCGACTGTCCCCCCGCTTCCGGCGCCCCTGAACGCAGGTAAAAACTTTTATGGAAAAAAAGAGATAAACTCTGACGGACCAAGCCGAGAGACACGGTTTTCATGGTCCCATTTCAAACTTGAGAAGCTATAGAACTAAAGATCTAAAATAATTTCATGAAAAAAATAAAGCAACGAAACTGAATAAAACGAAAACTTAAAGTATCTATCATATTCCATGATGCTTATTCTTAAATCTTAAAATCTACACAATTATCGCGAGTTGTATTTGTTATCACAATGAATGTGTTAACTATTCAAATGTAATATCATTTTACGTATTAAGACATCCCCCGAGTCAGAAAAATTTATCAAGTTCAAGTTACCATTGAAATCACTACACATAATACATCGCAAAGGGTCGTGAAGGGCATAATTAGAAGTGCACTGACTCAACTTAAAAAGCTGGAAATGTCTGGCTCCGCTCCTAGGAATGTTGAAGTTTAATGAAGAACGGTAATGTGAGTCTATATCACCACTGAGTAATTTGTATAAAAAGGAGACATTTAGCATAATTCTTCTGCTTCTTAAGGAAGGCAGGGAAATAATTTTAAGGCGGGTTTCATAAGGGGGTAGAATAATGTTGAGGTTCCAACGATAATGTAAAGCAAAAAGTAAGAATTGTTTTTGGACCGATTCTAATGCATCGATGTGGACATTGTATTGAGGGTTCCATATTACGGATGCATATTCAAGAATTGGTCTAACAAGAGAGGTATAAAGTATCTTAGTAGTGAAAGGATCTTTGAATTCTTTAGCCCATCTTTTAATGAAACCAAGGACACCTCTAGCCTTATTTACCACCAAATTAACCTGAAGATTGAAACGAAGTTTAGGATCCATAATTACACCTAAATCAAGAAAACTGTGTACAATTTCTTGGGTAGTATTATTTATAGTGTAATTTACACTATTAGCAATTCGACGTGAGAATATCATTTGCTTACATTTTTGTAAGTTTAATTTTAAAAAGTTTAAATTACACCACTCCACTAGACTATTAAAATCCGATTGTAAGAGTTGTTGTTCTTCAGGCTTATTTGTAAGTTAGAAAAATTTTCACGTCATCGGCGTGCATTAAGACGTTACAGTGTTTTATTACAGAAGGATGGTCATTTATAAACAGTAAAAATAAAACCGGACCAAAATGAATTCCCTGCGGAACACCTGATGTGACCAAAATATTTTTTGGCTTAGAATTCTTATATAAAACTTTTTGCGAGCGATTCGACAAGTACGATTTAATCCAGTGTAATAGTTTGACGGGAAACCCAATTAGATGAAGCTTTTTCAGAAGAAGATATTGATTGACAGTATCGAAAGCTTTGCTAAAGTCTGTATAAATAACGTCAGTCTGTCGTCCTAAAGTAAAACCTTTAATAACACGCGACCTGACGACGTCATAAATTTGTCGAAAGGCTGACTACAAATTCTTCATTTGCGTTTTACAACATTTACCGTAGCGCATATACTAACAAATTAATAATTCGATGGTTGCATAATAATAGTTGCATTTACGTCATTGACGTCATGAATGTTGTGTCTATTTTTGTCGTAACCAGCCTTTGCTAGTCTATAATAATTTTTACAAAAATTTCAAATTTTTCGTTGCATTTCAATCCACCAAGTTATAATTCCATGCAACAATATTGCTTTTTTGTTGCATGATTAGCTATGCAACACTAAATGCAATACAAATGCAAAAAAAAAAAAAATAAATAAATAATAGCCTAAAATTAAAAGAAGGACAATTATTAGGACAAGTGTTTAGAGTAGGATTAACACAAGTATTAGAAAAAGGATGAGGGCAAAAATGTGGACAAAGATTAGGACAAGAAATAAGACAAGGAGTAAAACAATGATTTGAACAAAGATTAGAACATGGAATTGGATAGGGATTAGGACAAGAATTCAGACCAGGATTGGCAAAAAGACTATAACAAGGATTGGGATAAGGATAAGAAGAAAGATCTAGATACATCTTTAACAATATTTAAAACAAGATTGTAAAAGAGACAAGGATTTGGTTGGGAAAAAAGTGGGACAAGGATTAGAAAAGCGATTCGAACAAAGGTAACTTCAGGAATTTGGACATGAATAAAATCCAGAGTTTGAATAAGCATAAAAGTGAGGAAAAGTTTGGGATCAAAGGAAAGCAATGTGGCAAGAATAAGGACAAGGATATTAAAATCTACGGTGTTTCCACGATGCAGCCAACTTCTGTTTTATATATAAATCAGTAGTTAATTTTACATAAATCTCTTAACTCAAATTGATCATGAGTGTATTAAAATTTGCATCCATGCCCGATAGGGTTGAAGATTGAATTTTTCAATGCCTTCAATCTCTGAAGTCCCTGTGGGATATGCAATAAGAAGGCAACTGGTTTTAGTTATAATTATATTTTATTAATAATTTAGTTAGACGGAATCCAATAAATAAGTGATTTGAATAAGTTCAAAAGAGTTTAATTAATTTTAAAAAGAGTTAGAAAAATGTTCAAAGTTAATAGAAAAGTTTTCGGCATGCGGTCGTCTCGACGATATCGAAAAAAAGTCTTTATTCTGTAGATTTTTCTTTTCGCTTCTGACGTTTATGTTTTGCTGTGGTTGAGGGCAGCTAAAGTGGGTGCAATTCACCACACAAGGTAATCCCACATTCCTTTCAAGGTATGTAAGGACTTTTAACCCATTTTCTACCACGGGACAAACAATTTTGTCCCATTTTCAAAAAAGCTGTTGAGTGTTCGATAAATCGAACAATGGTAGATAATGTGCAAAAGTGCTATTCGATAATATTGGAAAAAAAACATAATTTTAAAATCACTCAATCACCATATTCTCTTTAAAATCCACAATACGCCTTCACATTTGCCTAAAAAAACAAAATACTCAGAATGGAAATTTTCACAAGATCCACCGAAAGAAATTTTCTTAAATTTTCACATGCTTCGCTCTAGTGAACGCTCTATTATTCTAACATCAACACCAAATTATTTCACTGCTATCCGTTTCTTTCATTACGTAATAAATTTCCAATTTTCACACTTATACTAGGATAATAAAGTGAAATTCGATCGCCCGTTCTAAGCAAAAAGATCCTTTGTGTTGTGAACAAAAATATCAAGGAAGCAAATTGAATCTTTCAATTAAGGATCAGAATTGGAATGGCAGTGATAATAAAAATAAGTATTTTTAAATTTGAAATATTTTGATCCAGCATCTTGCGTCGATCTTGCGCTCTTTAATGATGCGATAAAATCTAGACAATTAGTCTACTTTTGTCCGGGACTTAAAATACAATTAGCACCAAACAAAGCCTGGAACAAAGCAAAGCAAATTGACCAAATCAGCTCTTACGTTGAATGTCTACAATGTACCGCTCCTTAGAGGCAGACACAATGGAAACACAGCGTTTGTAATTTTTCACAATAAGGATAACACATCAGACGAGAAAAAAATAGCACAGGTCCTTTTGTTTAATTTTCTTTACATTAAGAAGAAGTTGAACCTAATTAGAACCTGCTAGGCGTGCTCTTAAAGAGTGCGATAATCCACACTCCCACAGCCGACAAACAATGGCGTGCATTCGCCACACGTTGTTAGAATGATTTGCGACTGCGCAACCTTGTGGCAGCAACTAACTTCTACAACAGATTAACAACTTTCGAACTACCTGTTGGCATGGGCAATATTATTGCCAAAAAGGTTTTAAATTGCTTTTACTTGAGTGGTTTTTTCCTGTACATAGCATTAGCTATAGCAAAAGGGTGTTTGTAAGCGTTTATAAACTGTTTAACCTGATGTACAGCCAAGTCAATATCGTCCTTTTTCCACCGCTGTGCTGGTGGCTAATGAAAGTGTGAGAGTTTCTCACTGGGCCAACCATCCATCCACTCGTCCATTCGTCCATGGTCACTGTGTTCACACCTCGATCCATACAAAAGCGTTACTAAGTATTATTTTCTTTCGCAACTTCTTAGTTGACCCTCAAGTAGCCGAGTAGCGTGGAAAATTGTAAACGAGATTCGATCAAAATCGTTGTCTGTGAATAAATGCGATCTTTGTCTCAACTGCTTTGATCTCTGCCGACTGACTGCTTGTGAGTTTCGTTTAGTTTTAAATTCAATGAGTTTGCTTCTAATATACATAGCTGCCGCCACCACTGCCTATGGCAGTTTTACAGGTGCCGAAATTTTTCATTTAATTTTATCTTGAATTTTATTCTTGTATTGCCCATAAATTAGTGCTAATAACCCAAATCGTTCCAAAGATGAAAGCTAATTTACAGGATATTTTACGGTGTAGCCATTAAATTAGCTGACTTTTAGACTCAGTTTTATGAATGTGCTGAGCGCCTTTTTAAACTGCATTTCAATGTTTATTTGATAAGATTTAATAGTATCTTCCTGTATATGTCGAAAAAATAACTCAAGTTCGTGATTGCCGCAGTTTTTTTAAAATATAAAATAACCATGGCAGATAATTTCCAAGATTTCTATTGTGGAAAATATTATATTTCGATACATATTGATTGCTTGACTTTGGCATTACTGAAAGACCCATAATAGGATGAGACCTGTTAAGTAGCTCCATATATTTCCGATAAATAACGTTTCCAAATGTGAAAATAACATGCCCACCCAAGGAAAAGTGGGCGTAAGATACTTAATTTGTCTCTGTTTGCACTTAAAAAGTGTCTTGTGGTAATGTTGTGCTCCAGTAATCATCGTGACACACATGATGGGTCTAATGCATAAAAATGAGATCTTTCTCAGAGATCATTCGTGTGAGATCAATCTCAAGAAGTGAGTCATAAGAACATTCTCAGTCTCAGTCTCAAAATTGTATGCATAAAAAGGAGATCAAGCTCATGACAAACAACTCAACATAAGTGAGATCGATCTTAAAGCTTCAGTTGAGCTTTAGTTTATTTAAAGCAAGCTAAAGCAATTAATCGTTATAATTGCTTCTTAAAATTTAAAAAAAATGTCCGAAAGCGAATCTGGAAGTGAACAAAACTGTAGTTTATCAAATAATAAAAATAATAAGCTGGTATAATTTCTAATTGATGAGTTAAAAGAAACTCAAATTTTACTACAGAAATCTAATCTGCCGGTGCACAAATTAAAAAAAGAAGCAGTTGAAAGGTTTCGAAGTGTCCTAGAGACTGATGAATTTCTATGTCCTCACCAATTCCATTTTGAAATCCAGGATCAGCCAAAAATCTTAAATATACTCTCATTTTTTCAGAATTAGTAAAAGCTCCACCAAGCGATTACAATGTTGGCCCTAGGAAATGCTCTGCTAACTAATCGATGTTTTCTTTATTAAAACGAAATATAAATTTACTGCTAGATTCTTCAAGATGTCTACGCAGCTTATAAATTTTTTAGGACTATAAACGCGAAAGTATTCTGCCATTTCAGTTGCTTGAAATAAACTGTGAGATAACTTGATAGGAGACTCAACATTTACCGAGAAAGTCCTCAGACATGTCAGCTTCATCTCATGATTATGCATACCATTTTGAGAAATTTCTCACAAAGAGCTTTCGTTTTAAGAAGTTTCTCAGGCCTTGAGATCAATGAGCGAGATCTTTCTAACGAGTAAATAACTTTTTATCCTTATGACAACGAGTAAATTCTCAAAATATCGAGTAAAAAGTAATTTCTCACTTTTATGCATGAGACAAAATAATACAGAAATGGGCGATTGATTTGAATCGATAAGGAATTGATATAAAAATAAATAAAAAATAAACTGACCATTTCAGCCCTTAAAAGGACTTTGACCGAGCTTCTTATGATCAAAATGTGTTGTGCGTGTTATTAAATGTTTGTACACAACTGACCGAGAACTGGACCTACTAGTTTTATGCCTACTCCGAACCGCTAATGTGCATGTTCTCAAGAAGCTTTACAGGGCTTTATTTACTCTCTGAGGTTTGTCATTCTCTGCAAAGAGGTTTTTAGTCGAAACGACTAACATTGGTTATCCATGGTTAGTAAGAATTTCAAGCAGCCGAAACATAAATGTTGCAGCATTTGAGAAGTACTGTGTGGATACAGCCGATTTGTTCGTGACTTTATGTGGATGGTACCATATACCAGCCAGTATCTTCAAAGTACTTATGCACGGTCCTTCTGTGGCATGCTTTCATTGGGTCAGCTATTTGAAGAGGTTCTTGAAGCATCACATAAATTTGCAAAAAAGTAAAAATAATAATGCAAAGAGGATGGCACGGCTGGCTACAAATGAGAATATTTTTAATAGGTGCATCTTATATTCAAACCCGAAAATCTCTTTGTCGGGAGAAATACAAAAAAAAAATAAGCATTTATCTCCAGATGTTTTAATTCTATTAGAAGAATAGTTTTTTAATATATTTATTAATAATAAACAAAAACTAGTAAGAAATGATCTTCGACTAGGCCGAAGTTAAAATACCCCCCCGGCCGAACCAAAGTATATTCAAAGTCTTAAGCAATCAATAAAATGTTTATCTGTAAAGACGTTTTCGTTATATTTTTAACAGAAAATATTCGCTTTTTTTTTTGTTGGGAGCTGGGCGTGGTTTTCACCCAATTTGGTTGAATTCCATACACATAGTACACCTTATATATCAAAGTACATATGCGAAATTTTAAGTGCATACATTAATTTTTGTGGATTTTAGAGAAATTTTACCTCTTTGATAAAGTTACTTTGTATGGGAGGAAGGCGTGGTTTTCATCCGATTTGGTTGAATTTCATACTAAGTGTGTATTTTGAACTTCGAAACTCATATGCAAAATTTGAAGTCCATATATTAATTTTTGTTGAATTCTAAGAGATTTTACCGTTTTGATAAAGTCACTTTGTATGGGAGGTAGGCGTGGTTTTCATCCGATTTGGCTCATTTACGAACTTGACCTTCATTTTTTAGATAAAAGCTTAAATATTGAATTTCGTGATGATAGCTTTAAAATTACGGCTGTAATCGTGATCACAGACAGACGGACAGACAGACGGACATGGCTAAATCAACTCGGGTGGTGATGCTGATCAAGAATATATATAATTTTCTATACCTACCACGCCTCCTTATGGGCGTTACAAACGGAGTGACAAAATTAATATACCCCCATTTACGTTTTTTAAACGTGGGGGTATAAAAAAACGAATGTCTCCATAATTTTGTTATTGTGTGAACCTCAGATTCATTGCAAAGAACATTAAAAAGGTTATACCTAAAATCAAAAATTTTCGAAAATTTAACTCAAAAATTTGTTCATGGCCGCTAATTTAAATTTCGAAGTTATTATAAAAGTTGGCATATTTTTAAGCAGCCATTTTGAATTTCAAATTTTTGACTTCAGATTCGTAATCAGCGACCCCGAAATTTTCGCACCAAATTTAAAATACATAATATAGTTATTATAAAAATGAACATGTTCATGACCGCCATTTTAAATTTCGAATTTTTGATTTCAGATTCATGATCAGCGACCCCAAAAACCTACAAATGATCATTTTCATACAGATTAGACAGGGCCTTGAGGTTTTGGCCGTCTTTTTTCGATTTGGAACCATTGTGCGGCGTTTGAATTGTTCCATTTTTATGTGCTTTAAATTTGTGAGTTTGCCCAACATGTATCCAATTATGTAAAAATCCAGTGGATTTAAATCCGGAGAAGATAGAGGACATTCATCCACCGGTATAAAACAGAGAATATTTTCTTTGCACCAGTACTGAAGAGTTCTTGCTTTGTTTGTAGGTCCAGAGTCTTACTGGAAGCAATATGGCTCATTACCAAAAAGCTTGGATGCATGAGGTAAGAAATGGCTCATCCAAATTATAATCTGCATTCATTTTAACGTCTTTAACAATAAAAAGGAGTAGAAGTTTGCGTTTTGCGGATATGGCTCCCCAAACCTCCTAAAACCATGACAGTTTTGGTATCTTTCAATTTCTGCCAGAAACAGCAAAATTTCTTCTTATTCGTTCACGAACATTCTTCACTAGATTAGGCGCGGATTCAGGGGGGGGGGGGTTTCAACCCGAAATTCTAAAAGAACCTGTATTTAAATGTGATGTACTGATGTTTACTATGTGGACTAAGAGTACCAAAAAGAAAAACATTGGTTTTTTATAATTTACTTTAAATATTCACACCCCTATGCTGTAAACGTTTGTAGCTGTTTCTACAGGTATTGCTAAAATACTGAATTCTGTTCCAGTTTTTGATTGTTTTTGCGATATCGCGCCTGTAGCTGTAAGCAGTCACACATACAATCTCAATGTGAAATCACAAAAACACCGCATTTTTTGGATAAAATATATCCGAACACCGCACAGTTTTAATTTAAAAACCCACAGTTTCGATAGTATCGGAAGTGTAGACGTAAAATTCCTTTTTATACAGTAATGGAGAAAAATTCCGGTTTTTGTAGTTTTTATTTATTTTGGTGTTGGTTTTATGTTGGCCTTTTAGATTTGTATTTGGGTCAAATAAACAGAGAAATAACTTTTCATATTTATTATAATTATCTTCACTCCAGCTCGTATGATGTTCGTCAGCTTGTGGTAATTAACACAAAAAAATAATCCTGAGCACCACACAATCAAATGGAGTGAATATGGCAGGGTTTAAATTGCTTTCAGCAAAACAGCAAAAGCAACGATAATTTTGCTGCGTAGTGCTACCTAAAGTTTTTAAAGACAAGCATATGCTGCTCATTTTGCTTTGCTTTCTGAATCTTCGAAAGGCTAAGCAAAAGCAGCAGCACTAAAAAGAATTTGTTTTGCTGCGTAGTGCTACGAAAGCATAAGAAATTATTTTAGTGCTTTGATTTTCATTTTGCTTTTCTAATTTGTCGCAGCACTACGAAAGCAACAATTATGCGCTCTGCTTGGTTTTGCTTTCGGAAGCATTTTATTTTCATTCGTTTGGCTTTCGGGATTTTCTTGTCATCGTTTTTATGCTGTATTTCAGAAACGCATGTCTTTTTGTACGTTGTTGTTTGTATAATATGCGTACTTGTACGCAGTCGCGAATGCTTGGTGTTGTTTTTGTTGTGTGTAACGGTTTTCTTATTGCATGAGTTTTAAAGAGATTGCAGAAATAAATTTGGATGCGCATATAAAATAGTTCTAGAACTTTTAAAGATAGATATATAATAAAACCGTTACACACAACAAAAACAACACCAAGCATACGCGACTGCGTACAAGTGCGCATATTATACAAACAACAACGTACAAAAAGACATGCGTCTCTGAAATACAGCATAAAAACGATGACAAGTAAATCCCGAAAGCCAAACGAATGAAAATAAAATGCTTCCGAAAGCAAAACCAAGCAGAGCGCATAATTGTTGCTTTCGTAGTGCTGCGACAAATTAGAAAAGCAAAATGAAAATCAAAGCACTAAAATAATTTCTTATGCTTTCGTAGCACTACGCAGCAAAACAAATTCTTTTTAGTGCTGCTGCTTTTGCTTAGCCTTTCGAAGATTCAGAAAGCAAAGCAAAATGAGCAGAATTTTGTTTGAGATAGTGCTTTCTGCTTTGGCTGTTGCTGTTTGATTTTCAATAAGCACAGCAAAGTAAAAGCAAAAGCAATTGAACGTTTTCAAGTTTTTTAAACACTGGAATATGGAGTGAAATGTGGATGGCTGTTTTTTTCGTAGCAAAGTTTTTTCCAATAAGTGGAATAATTGTTTCACATATTGCAGCAAAACACAAATTATAACCTTCTTTTGAAAAACCAGAGGCTCGAAATAGATTTTAGACTAACGGTTTTTTGAGCAAAGTTAAATCTGCTCCGTAGAGCATTATCCACGCCTACGATTTTTTGAAAAAAAAATCAACCCGCTCTAATGTATATAAAGGGTGGTTAAATTTTAAGGGACGATGTTGAATATAAACCACAACTAAATGTCAAGTTTTTTTCTGCATTTCATTTGACATTTCTCAATTTCAGACTAATTCAAATTGAACCGTTAAAGTTATTCAGGCTTATTATGAAAATGGGCTTTCAAATCAAAATGCATATCGAGCACTTCGTGATTTTTTCGGTCAATTTAATCGTCCAAATGTGCGTACAATCGGAAAAATCGTGCAAAAATTTGAACAAATCAGGTCTGTAGGAGATGTGAAAACACCAGTGCATGCTCGTACAGCTCGTATTGAAGAAAATATTGCTGCTGTTCGCGATAGTGTGGCTGAAGAGCCGTCCACCTCAACTCATCGCCCAACAATTGCAACTCTCACGCTCGTCGTTGATGAACATTATGCATAAAGACTTGCATTTACACGGTCAGAATTGTGGCAAGAAATTGCAACAGTGGATGATAAATTTTCGAAGAAAATCATCTTCAGTGATGAGGCACATTTTCACCTCAGTGGATTCGTCAATAAGCAGAATTGCCGCATTTGGGCGAATGATAATCCAAGAGTGATTGTCGAAACCCAATGCACCCACAAAGAGTGACTGTTTGGTGCGGTTTATGGGTTGGCGACATGATTGGGCCGTATTTTTTCCAAAATGAGGCCGGTCAGACAGTAACTGTGAATGGTGTTCGCTATCGTGAGATGATGACGAACTTTTTATGGCCCGAATTGGAAGATATGGATGTGAACGATATGTGGTTTCAACAGAACGGTGCCACTTGCCACACAGCAAACGAAACAATGGCTCTTTTGCGCGACAAATTCAATGGCCGTGTTATCTCACGTGGTGGCTGTAGTGTATATATATATTAAATACTATAATTTATCCTACCTTATATTTAAGTTTTCGAATTTTAAAAATGTTATAAAAAATTTTGTATTTCAAAAATTTTCATTTTTGAAAATTCAGAATATAAAAATTTGTTTAACTAAAAACATGTATTGTTAAATAAAAGTGTAAAAAATAAAATATAACAAATAAAATTTTTTGTGCCAACCACAACCGATGTATTGCGAACCACCAAAAATTGGCGATCCTGCAAACGATCCTGCAAACGATCCTGCAAACGATCCTGCAAATCTGGAATTACCGAAATCTAAGAGATATTCCATGCAATTTGTCCAAAATCAATGCTACGCGAGAAACTCACAAAATCAACAATTTTCAATTAACGAGGAGGACATTGCTGAGAACATCGACATTTCAGCCACAATCACCTGCATCTACAGCGGCCTCTAAAACAGCCCGCTACTTCTCGCATCTTAGTCAACAGCAGCAACAATAAAACAATCTACAATCAATACCATCATACAACCACAGCTAATTAAAATATCAACAAACCTCGTCGCCTCAACAACAACAACAACAACAGCAGCAACAGCAATAACAATAGCAGCAACATTAAAAACAACAACAGCAGAGAAACAACAACAGCAACAATAGTATTTACAACAACAACAACAATATTAACAACAATAACAACAAAAAAACAAGATAAGTTGCCATTTTCATTATAATTTTTCATTATTAAGATTTATTATTTTTATTATAACTATTTTAAATAATTATTATTCATTCTTATTATTATTCAATAAATATTTCATTTAAATTCAATTTATATAAAATATACTGTAATACTGTATACTGTAAACTTCTCTCCATTTAAACACCTTATTTAATAATTTTATTAACTTTAATAATGATATTAACTAGATCCTTTTCTAGAACTAATCCATTGCAAACAAACCTACTACCAATTAACACTAATCATCACACTACTGAAGATAATCAACACCACTACAAATCTCACCAAATCAAAACACTTTTCAAAATCCTCCACCTAATACATCAAATCAAAACATAACAATGGAAAACAATCACACAACTTCCCAAAACCAAAACACACATACCCCTCTCACCACAATCACACAAAATTCTATAAAATTACCATCATTTTGGCTTGAATGTCCTGATGCTTGGTTTTTACAAGCAGAAGTACAATTCGCCTTACATAATATCACGGATGATAATTTAAAATTTCAATTAATTCTTATTGCACTTCCACAATATGTGATCACAAAAATTTTAGACATTATTCATCCACCTCCAACTATTCACAAGTACCAATGTATAAAAAATGCATTGTGTGAAAGATTTTCTCTTAGCGAAGAGAAGAGATTAGAAGAACTTTTTTCCAATACGCAATTGGGTGACCGTAAACCCTCTGAATTTTTTCGAAACATGAAGTCCTTGGCCGGTTCTAATTCAATCGTCGGTCGCGAATTGTTGTATAAGTTGTGGCAACGAAAACTACCACAACATTTACAGATACATTTGACGTCTTGTAGTGATAAAAGTGTTGATGAAAGAATAAACCTCGTGGATAAAATATATGAAGTTACTAATAAACCACAAAATTTAACAATTTCAAGCATCAATCAAAATTCAATTGAACAATGTATGCAGAACTTAACCCAAATTACTGCAACACTTTGTCAAAATTTAAATCAAATTACCATGGACCTGGCAGAACTCAAGATAAGATCCAGATCCCATGATCGAAACAATTCAAGATTTAGGAACAATTCCAGACGGCGATATTCAAATTCTCGTTATATTTGTTGGTATCATAGAAAATTTAATAAAAACGCAATAAAATGTATAAAACCATGTGCTTTTATTAATAAAAACAATGATAATAATTTCAACGAAAATTTAAACTAAATCATTACATTATGACGGTGGCAGATAATGGAACCCAAATAAAACCCACTCGCCGCCTTTTCGTTTTAGATAAAAACAATAATTTAAACTTTTTAATTGATACTGGTGCAGTAGTTTCAGTTGTACCATCTTCAAAATTCCAATCATTCAAAAGGAATTCTGACATCAATTTAATAGCTGCAAATGGATCATCAATAGAAACTTTCGGATCAAAACTCTTTAAAATTGACTTAGGTTTTCGTCGTGTTTTTGAATTTCCATTTTTATTGGCTAAAATTTCCACCCCTATTATTGGAGCTAATTTTTTAGAAAAATTTGGAATAATAGTTGATATGAAAAATAAACAATTAATTGATCTAACTACCAAATTAAAAGTAAATGGAACTTCTGGTTTTTGTGATATTTATTCTCTTAAACTACCTCTCAATGAAAATAAATTTTCTAATTTACTCAAGGAGTTCCCTTCACTTACCTCTGAACCAGACTACACTAAACCAGTGAAGCACAATACGGTTCATAGGATAGAAACAAAAGGAACTATTCCATTTACAAGACCACGTCGTTTAGATCCAATCAAAATGAAAATTGCTAAAGCTGAATTCGAATATCTTGTCAAAGTTGGTATATGTAAACCTTCCAACTCTCCTTTTGCATCTGCCCTTCATTTAGTCCCTAAAAAAGAACAAAATGATTGGCGACCATGTGGAGATTACAGAATACTCAACTGTATTACCATACCCGATCGTTATCCACTTCCACACATACATGATTTAAGTATCGAACTTAAAAACAAAACCATATTTTCGAAAATTGATCTCGTTCGTGCTTACCACCAGATTCCAATGGCTGAAGAAGATGTTCATAAAACTGCAATAACTACACCATTTGGAATGTTCGAATTTCTACGCATGCCATTCGGTCTACGAAATAGTGCTCAAACTTTCCAACGCTTCATCAATGAAGTATTTTTTGGTTTGGACTTCGTTTTTACATACGTGGATGACATTTTAATTGCAAGTGAAAATGAAAGTCAACATTTGGAACATTTAAAAATAATTTTTACTCGACTACAACAATACGGACTTAATGTTAAACCTTCGAAATGTATATTTGGTGTACCTTCACTAGATTTTCTTAGCTATGAAATTTCTTCCAATGGAATACAGCCCTCTAAAGATAGAGTTCATCTAATTACAAATTTCGAAAGACCAACTTCCATAAATAAGTTACAAAAATTTATTGGAATGGTTAATTACTACCATCGTTACATTCCGATGTTATCTGCAGAACTTAGTTATCTGCACGACATGTTAACATCTGCATCTAAATGTAAATCCAAACAGTTAAGTTGGACTGAGAAATCAATCACTGCATTTGAGAAAGTTCGTTCACTTTTTGCTAAAAAACCTCTTCTCACACATTTTAATAAACATGCACAATTATCTCTAGCAGTAGATGCATCAAACGTCGCTATTGGAGCGGTTCTACAACAATCCATAAAAGATAGTTGGGAACCTTTAGCATATTTTTCTCAAAAACTTAGTCCAACAGAAATAAAATATTCTACGTTCGACAGAGAACTTTTAGGAGTATATCGCGCGGTCAAACATTTTAGACACTTCTTAGAAGGAAGACAATTTGTTATCTATACAGACCACAAACCTTTAACATTTATCATAAATTCAAAAACCGACAGATCACCCCGTCAAACACGACACTTAGAATATATAGCACAATTTACAAACAACATACAATACATTTCCGGAAAACAAAATATAGTTGCAGACACTCTTTCACGCATTCCAGAAATCGATGCTATATCTACACAAGACTTTAATTTTCAAACACTATACAAAGAACAACAAGATGATAAAACGCTAAAATCTCTCATTGAATCTCCAAATTCCAAATACAATCTAAAAGAAATTCTAATCCCTATCCTTAATATTAAAATTTGGTGCGACATTTCTAGTAAAAATTTTCGACCTTTTGTTCCAATTTCCATGCGAAGAAACATATTTGACAAAATCCATTCATTATCTCATCCTGGCGTACGAGCCACCAGACGATTGATACAATCAAAATACTTTTGGCCAAATATGCTAAAAGAAATAAATAATTGGTCATCAAGTTGTATCAATTGTCTAAAATCTAAAATTAATGTGTACACGAAAACACCCATCCAAAAAATCGAAATTCCACCAGGCAGGTTCGAACATATTCACATGGATCTGGTGGGACCACTACCTGTATCAAATGATTTTCGATATATGCTAACGATCATCGATAGACATACACGTTGGCCAGAAGTATACCCTCTAAAAAATACTTCGGCTGACACAGTAGCAAACACTTTCGTAAAAAATTATGTTCCACGTTTTGGCGTTCCTCTCAAAATTACAATGGATCAAGGCACACAATTTACATCAAAATTATTTAAAGAACTAACAAATTTATTAGGTGCTCATAAAATTCACACTTCACCTTATCATCCACAATCAAACGGGATGGTTGAACGTTTTCATCGACAACTCAAGACGTCAATTATATCCTCAGATGATTCAACACATTGGTCAGAACTTTTGCCTTGGATACTTCTCGGTCTACGAACCGCAATCAAAGAAGATTTGAATTGTGCTTCCGCAGAATTGGTTTACGGTCAGACTTTAAAGTTACCGGGAGAATTAGTTGTTCCAAATAATGATACCATAAATATGGATCTTACCCTTCGAAAGTTAAGAGAACATTTTTCGCACATCCGTTCGAAAATTGTGCATCATAATAAAGATCATAGTTATGTTCCAAAATCGCTTAGTACTTGTGAATATGTTTTTGTAAAAATCAATCGTTCATCGGGACTTCAACAACCATTTGAAGGTCCTTTTAAAGTTATTTCCAGACACGAGAAAACATTTCAAATTCAATATGGTAACACAATAAAATCTATCTCTATTGATCATCTCAAACCAGCATACACAAATAACAAATCACAGATACCCGACATAACTCATTCAAATACACCCATTCAAAAAAAAGTAACCTTTAACATAGTATAAATGTTTAATTGGAGGGGGAGTATTTGTAGTGTATATATATATTAAATACTATAATTTATCCTACCTTATATTTAAGTTTTCGAATTTTAAAAATGTTATAAAAAATTTTGTATTTCAAAAATTTTCATTTTTGAAAATTCAGAATATAAAAATTTGTTTAACTAAAAACATGTATTGTTAAATAAAAGTGTAAAAAATAAAATATAACAAATAAAATTTTTTGTGCCAACCACAACCGATGTATTGCGAACCACCAAAGTGGCGATGT
>OX030949.1:94312750-94317750 GCA_943735915.1 Pherbina coryleti
CTGCTGTTCGCGATAGTGTGGCTGAAGAGCCGTCCACCTCAACTCGTCGCCCAACAATTGCAACTCTCACGCTCGTCGTTGATGAACATTATGCATAAAGACTTGCATTTACATGGTCAGAATGGTGGCAAGAAATGGCAACAGTGGATGATGAATTTTCGAAGAAAATCATCTTCAGTGATGAGGCACATTTTCACCTCAGTGGATTCCTCAATAAGCAGAATTACCGCACTTGGGCGAATGATAATCCAAGAGTGATTGTCGAAACCCAATGCACCCACAAAGAGTGACTGTTTGGTGCGGTTTATGGGTTGGCGACATGATTGGGCCGTATTTTTTCCAAAATGAGGCCGGTCAGACAGTAACTGTGAATGGTGTTCGCTAACGTGAGATGATAACGAACTTTTTATGGCCCGAATTGGAAGATATGGATGTGAACGATATGTGGTTTCAACAGGACGGTGCCACTTGCCACACAGCTAACGAAACAATGGCTCTTTTGCGCGACAAATTCAATGGCCGTGTTATCTCACGTGGTGGTGATGTCAATTGGCCGCCAATCATGTGATTTGACACCGTTGGACTTCTTTCTTTGGGGTTATTTGAAAGAAAAGGTGTACGTCGATAAGCCAGAAACAATTCAAAAGCTAAAGGATGAGATAATTTGGCACATTAACGGCATAGAACCTCACTTATGCCTCGGCGTCATCGAAAATTTGGACCATCGGATGGAGGTGTGTCGCCGAGGTCGCGGCGGCCATTTAGCCGATATTTTGTTCCATGCAAAATTGACCCATACCAATATTATCATGATAAAAAGAAATTTCCTTAATAATTTGTGTTTTATTCAAAATCAACATCGGCCTCAAAAATTTAACTACCCTTTATATATATAACGTACATAAATATTTTTGAAACCCCCCCCCCCCGAAATATATTCCTGGAACCGCCCCTGCACTAGATTAGTAGTTAATTTTTTTACCAGATTTCACACTGCATTTTTTTTACCAGATTTTTTTGGTTATTTTGACACTGCCAGTTGCTATAAATCAAGCCACAGTGTGTTGTACAAATCTGCGGTTAATATCAGGTTTTCCAGCGTTTTAAAAATCTCACTTGTTTTTTACCCCGCATATACAATTTCTGTATAAGTTCTCTTTTTGTATCCATCGCTCTCAATTTTTTGTTTAAGGTTATTGAAATAACAAAACACTCCTCCAATTTCACAATTGTTGTAAGAATGGCAATTTGTAATGGAAAAAATTTATGCTTGGTTAGTTTGACAGAACGGCACTTCAAAGGAATGCGAAAGTTATTAGGGTCCACGATGTACAAGCTTTGCTGATTTTTTATAACAGTTGATAAGTTATTTCTAACCTATGTACTTCTACATACTCCTAAAGTCCCGAAGAGGATCACTTGGTTTTATGAAAAAGCAAATTGGATTGCGTTAAATAATTTTTACCAAAGTTTCAATTGGAAAATATGTTTCGGGGAAAAAAATGAAATGCTGTTGCTCTTGTGCTACAAGAAAATATTTTATTGGGGTAATACACTTGCAGAATAGCAATCAGGTCCAAAAAGGAAGGCTTTCAGAATTGGCTTTCAAACAAGAACGCTAATACTAAAAGGCTTCGCATTAAGGCTAGGAATTGCTTTACAAAACTCGCATTCTTCTCTGCCCCAACGGGAGCAAAAACTTTTGGTCATTCGTTAAAAATGTTCAAAATCAGACAAGTTCGTCGATTCCTACTCTTTTAAAAGATGACTAAATTTTCACTGACTCGGCTGATTAAACGAACCCCTTTGTGGGATTTTATTGAAAGTACATCGTGTTTGATGCATGAGATATATTTTCGAATGAGAGCAGTTAACAGAGTCCTTGCAAACCTGAATATAAATAAATATTCTAGCCACAATGACATATCACCAATTCTGCTGAAGAAATGTGCTTCTATACTAGCTCGACCTTTACGTAATGTTTAGAACATTTCCTACATGACAGGACTATTTCCATTTTGTGGAATGGTCGCAAATGTCCAACCTAAAAATGTTGATGCCAAGAACCTTGAGCACTACCGACCAAGTAAAATGTGATCTAGGCTCTCCAAAGTTATGGAGAGTGTAATAAACTGTCACTTTATGATGGAGCGCAACGAACGGCTCAGAGTGAACATCAATAGGGCTTCCGTAGTGCCCGGTCTACCGGTAACGTAATGGCGTTCTTCACTGAAAGATATAACCATTGTGTTCACTTTTTCGGTGAAAGCAAGCTTGTTACTGTGGATATTTTTAAGGCAGTTGACCGAGTGTGGAAAGCAGAAAGCTTTCACGCAAAACTAGTTGCATATGGTGTTGGTGGTAGCTTTACTCAATGGATCACGTGTTTTCTTAAGAACGATCAATTCGTGTTGTGGTCGATGGCATTTCATCCAGAGAACATACCATTGATGCTGGAGCACCTCAGGTTTCAGTCCTTTTGGCATTCTTGTTTGTGGTTTTTATCAATGATCTTCCGTCGTAAACTCATAACCCAATTCATTCGTTTGCGGACGACAGAAACATTTGCCATTCATGTTATTTAAAAAAATTCGCGAGTTCTTTGGAGATTGAGAGCAAGAAGCAAAATATGAATGGCAAACTCCTTAATGGCTTGAAAAAAATATCCGAATAGGGGCTTGCTAATAGATGACCAGTAGGGCGTATCGAAAAATTTAGATCGTGTTCTAAGAGGTCTCAAAAGTTGCATTGGGTTGTCAAGATCACCCAAAAAAAAAATTTTAGGGGAAAAAAAGGATGTCTTTGTCCCGCAAGGACAAAGTTGTTTTTTGAGGAAAATAGTAAAAAATAACGATCTTAAAATGCTTTGACTGTTATAAACACGATGCCACTCACGATTCTTATCCACAGTGTCCTGTGTGAACGATATTTGAAGCTAAATTTGTAATCGAGATAGCACAGAACTTTTGATTGTTACCCAATAGTCTAAATTTTGGTGGTATTGATTATATTGTTAGCGTATTCCTTAAAGTTGCCGAATTAATAATTTGCATATTTTTTGCATATGCCTTTTCCTTATTTTTGAAAAATGTATACTTGAATGCAATTTTTTAACTTTTTTAACTTCTTGACAACCCCATGCAACTTTTGAGACCTCTTAGAATGTGAAATTCGAAAAAAATTGTATTTCGATACGCCCTAATGGCCAGTGTTACTTGTTAACTCTCAAGTGAATGAATTGCCTTCCCCTTATTTTTCCTTAATATGAACGCTGGCGGAATCTTGGTGGAATCTTGTGCCGTCAGATGCTCTTGAGTTTCTGGGCTTATCGACCTAGCCTGATTTTCGGTGGAAAGATTACATTTTCGATGTGGGTATAGGAAATACTTCACTCCAACTGATCCTCTTTCAGGCCGAAAATTAAATAAAATTTGCGCATTTGGGAAGGAGTTACAAGATTTTATTGGGAGCTTCTGCACACAATTCAACGATATGTGATATAATTGATTAGGGATGACCATAGGTATTTTATCTTCTCTCATAGGTCCAGCATTGAACATAGTTCCTTGAACTATGCAGGTCCGAACGACCCATCTCTATTTTAGAGGATAGTTGATGAATTCTCAAAAAGTGATTTTTTGTAAAAATTTTAAACTAAAAATAAATAAAAAGTAAAGACAGTTAAACGTGTTCGGCCCAAAGCCGACTAATTAGCTCGAAAACTGTACTCGTATGGTAGCAAAAATTCCTTAAATGTCTTTTGTGCTGGTCAATCGCTGCTGAAAAAGCATATTTGAGTTTGAAATGTAATGATCCTATAGTTATTTTTTAACAAAATCTTTTAGGATCGAACCTACAAACATTCAAGATTAAAAAGGCAAGTTTTTTATTTTGATATAGAACGTCTTCATTAAAAACGGAAGTTTTTAAACGCAACTTAAAAAGTAATTCTTTTAACAAGATTTTTAAAATGTACCTACTCAAAAAATGCAAAATAAAAGTTTGAGGTTCGAAAATTGGATAAAATAAATTATAAATTAATAATATTATTATTATATTTTAACATTTTCTTCCTCGGTGAAAGTTCAATAACATTTTTTTAACTTATCCGGGCATTTGTTCAAACAAAGCAACTTCAAATAGCTGAATCTCCTTAAAAATGCTGAAAAACGAAAAAGTTGTAGTCTTCCCATCATATTTAATAACGAAAGCATAGAATGATCTATTCGTTTTCTATGTATTTATGACTGCCAATCTCTTTAAGATCTCACCGAGGCGTGGGTGATCAAACGCAACTAACCGAAATTTTTCCACGAAAATGTTATAAAAAAGTAGCAATGAAGCAAAACAAACAATCAAAAGATTTTAACCAGCTACCGTGTGGTTTTATTACTCACACTTCCAAGACAAACATATAAATATAGATAGATCTCAAATCTTCAGATGAAGACAACATTATTGAACTATTTTGTTTGTCCGTTTGAAGTTTGATGTGCTCCTTCACACATAGCTGATAAGTGATATTCTCAGAGACACAGATATGACGTTAACAAATGCCCGAATATTAGGCAGAAGTTATCTAAAGGATGTTCCAAGCTGCAAGACTTAAGATCTATTGGCTAAAAAATTACGTAATGATGATGGACAACGGCTACTTAACGATGTACAGAAATGATTCCTCATATATTTCTAAAAATTTTTAGTTTTTGCCTCATATAGTTGGGTTTTTTTTTTATACAGGATGTTCGATAGAAGTCAAGTGCATGAGCGAGTAATTGGCCGCTTTGAAGGCACTTAAGGATATTTCCTTTATTTTGTTTGCTTAAAAAATAAACACAAAGGTGCCAGTAACAGCCTGGGAAAATCTTGTTTCAACCGTTTTCTCTTTTATAGCTTTATGATTTATAGTTGCTTCTTCCTTTAAATTTCCTTGTATCAGATTTCAAAAGTTCTCCTTATTAATTTTTTTTTATTTTTTTTTTTTTTTGGCAAATCAAATA